>OAMR01000013.1:2641507-2662820 GCA_900205405.1 Echinochloa crus-galli | reverse complement strand
GGGGGGGCGGCGGGGGGAGAAAGACGGGGGAATGGGTTTAGGGTTACGACGCCGCGCATGTGTGGTTCGGAGGTCATACATGGCTAACCGCGGGTATGGGTACTGGTGGGGTCACCTGGTGAAAAAAGTTTTGAAGTTTTGAGGAAAAAACACTTGGGAATGTCCCTCCCCCCCTCCTTTTCATCGTCTTTCGTCGTCCTAGTTGCTGGCAGGTGGGTCCTTTTGTGACTTTTTGTGAGGTGGGTGGGCATAATCTTGGTGAGAATTATTTTCAAATCTCATTCTCTTTATAGTATAGATATATATGCAAGTACGAATATATGATGATGCCAAGGATGCACCTACATGGGAACCTATGCTGCACGGATACACGTATCAGTTATGGGCCGATACGGATACACCGATACGCTTTTGTCGGGGACATAGAAAAGGGGTCCCCTAACTACAGGGATAATCACCCTCAGAAACGTTAATCAAGAAAACACAAACCCCAATGGCCCAAAAACCACGCGAGCATCACGGCCCGTTGCAACTTGACGCGGCCCAAAGCAACAGCCCAGGCTTGTCATCGAGAGCACGCAGACGAACCCTGTTTCCGCCTCGCTCGAGGGTCGCTCGCCCTCTCGAGCGAGCGCTGCGCAGACTCCGCCTCGCTTGAGGGTCTCCGCCCCCTCTACTAAGCAAATTGCGTCCGCCTCGCTCGAGGCCTACCCTCGACGCGCCGCAGCGCGCCCAACCACTCCGCCTGACAACGGCATTAAATGCCCGCTCCATCAACCAGGCGCCAAAGTCAAAAGGCAATCTCTCCCCACGCCGCGCCGCCGCTGACACTGCCAGGCCCACTGTTCCACCTGCTACGGTCATTGTGCGGCCTCACCACCACTGGGTAGGCGTGCGCAGCACTATGCGAGGCCAGCGACGCCCTGTGCAGACTCGCAGGCGTCATTCCATGTACTGTGCTACCTGCTCCCGTCTTACCCTCACGATGTAGCCCTCGAACGGGCATGGGGCACCCTCGAGTGGGCGTACGGACGATGACCAGGCGTGGACTCCGGTCAAGCGTGACCGCACGGATGACGCAGGCCGGGTCAAATCCACCAACTCCTGGCCATTCTTCGGCAAATTGGGCACACCGCGCATTGTGCTCAACAGCGACCACCACGCCGACCCCTGTGCTGCCAACTCCTGTCCTTCACCTGCGGCCAGACCCTCGAATGGCATGGCGACGCCCTCGAACCAGCAGGGCGACGACCAAGCGCGGACCATGGCCACATTGCCCCTCGAAACCACTCCAGGACAAGCATAGGGACGGCCACGACGCCCGCAGGAGCCAGGGCTCACCATAAACCCCCGCCAGGATTAGGACGACGGCACGCCCGGTGCCATGCTCCCCAGTACACACCCCTGTGGATCACACTGTACTTGTACTTGTAAGCCCCTTCTCCTTGGCCTATAAAAGGAGAAGGTCGGTGCCCGATCAAGGGCGGACTGACCCAGAAGGCACGAACACACGCACGATCACCATTTCCCACGATATTGGCACTTCGCCTCAATCACTCCATTCCCAGGGACTTGGAGGCTTCTCCTCCTCTCCCGCCTTGTTTGTAGTCCCCCATTGCAAGCACCCCGGTGCAAGATAGTATAAGGCCACAAGCACACCCTGCTGAACGTGCGGCCCCGTGGCTGGAACCAGGATAAACCTCGTGTCATTGTGCTAGCTCTTACATCAACCGTCGAGGGACAAGACACAACGCATTCTGTGTGGTGAGAGGTTGGGCGACCAATCTCTACACCGACAGCTATTGTCTTAAAAAAAACTGATACGTGGATACGTCTTATTATATTTGAAAATAATTGACTTATATAAAAGAAATAATAAATAAGTTATAATTATATTGTTTTGCACAATAGCTCAAGCATATAGACCATCTAAGCTATATCAAACAACAATATAATTGCACAACAACAGTTAGCAAACACAAACAAAACATCCAAATGTATCCATAGTATATCCGTGGTGTACCAGTATCAGATAAGTATCCCGTCTTTTTTTTTTGCGAGTAAGTATCCCGTCTTTGAAGTATCGGGGTAGGAGAGATGGGAGCACAACCAATTCGTCACCACTCACCACCTGCTTAGAGAGTGAAAAGCTGGAGGAAGAGAGCAAGCATGCATGAATAACTTATTGATCACTGTTCCTCATCAATATTGCTAGATTTGCCTTCTGATGGGAAATGGTAGAAAAATTCCGATTTGATTCCTTCAACATAGCGTTTAACATCATTCTCAGATGTACCAAACGCTATTCCCGTCGTCCCAGCGGCAGCCCCGGTAGCTGCGGCTGCAATTGCAGATGCAGAGGCAACAATCATATGCCCTCCCAATACGGCGATGCCTCCTACGCCTCCTGTTGCCAGTGCCATGCCAACGAAAATCCCTGTTGCGATAGTTACACCGAATTTCTTCTTGTTTATTCTCTGCAAATATATGATACGGCGGACCTGTAAGAAAAGTATGTAGCACAAGTTTGTGTGGTCCACGGTGAAGTATAGAGGAAGCACCAAGTTGATATTAGATGGCTTGTCTGTTACAATTACTTTAACTATTCTAGATAAACAAACCAAGCTTTAACAATTTATTCTATAGCTGGAGGAGACCATGACACCTAAATAGTTAGCTGTCATAGTTTCAACTTGAAACTTCATGGTCATCTATTTATCATACTAATATAATAGTATTAAAAAGAACAACTGCATTAATCAAAACAAGAAAAATACATATCGTCGAATGTTAAGAAAATATTACGGTCCATATTATTTCATTAATAATTCAAAAAAGAGAAGAATTTTTGCCATTTAATTTTATGAAAGTCTAATGGTTCATTTTATTTCATTATAATCTAAAAAATAGAAAAACATATGTCATTTAATTATATGAAGATCTAACTGCGTAAATCCATATTTTAACGAGGAGTAAAAATGTTAATCTTTTTACTCTCTTCGTGCATGCACCAATGCCCGGTATAGAAATTGTAGCACTCCTTTAAAAACATCGGGAATCACGCCATTAACCACCTAAAACGAAATTTGATATTTTTGTTTCCTAATCTGTTCCCCATCCACCGCTACTCCGCTCCTGTACATGGCAGGGGCGATGGGGGCAGATTTGCAGCACAGGCCGGCGCACACTCCATACACGGATTCCCTTCGGAGGTCGTCGTCTTCAACATATCAGCAATCTGCACGGGAGGAGTCCCACCGCTCAATATCTTCATCGCTCAGTGGTAGACACACCCCCAAATCCCCAATGCTCTCACGCCGCTGACAGTTACTAGGCACTTGGATCCCCTCCAAACTCAGCAATGAAATCCTCCCTTCCCCATGGCCTCGATCTGGATCGAGCCGAGGGATCTTATGAGCAAGGTCGCCGGCCGCAACTCTGATGCAGGGCCAAATCCACTACTGAGGCCCTCAGATCAGCGGCAGCATACAGGTACTTCTCACACCCTTGGATTTCAAGCTACCCATCTTTGTTGATCTGTTCGCACAAAATTGATTTTTCCTTTTGTGCAGTGGCATGGTGGAGCTCCAGCTGGGGAAGAACACATGTTATCGTTCCTGATTTGGAGCAGTCCTCCCCCCATATGGATATGGCCATATGGATATCATGGATATGCCATGAAAGAATCCAGCAGTATTGATTTTTGATATGGTACACACGCATGTTATTTACCTTACTTAGATTCTCGGATTTTTTCGTTAGTACAAATAATGTTGAGAGTAGTAATATTGAAACGATTGTAGCTGTAAACACAGGATCAATGCTTTAGATACATTAGTAATATTGGAAATCCAGTAGTAATAATGCTCGATGATAGGAAATAATTTCAAACCATATAAAAGTGTTTCTAAACCATCCCCTAGCAGTAATTTCTTATTTCTACAGATGCATTTTTAAATAGTTTAGATGTTATTTCCAAAGACATAATTTCTACAAGTACGGTTGGAGTATTTTTTTAATGTCACAGAAGTAATTTCAGTAATACCAGCGTATGGGTGATCAAATTAATCTTATGACACAGATATTTTTTCAATGTCACAAAAGTAATTTCAGTATTACCAGCGCATGGGTGATCAAGTTGGTCCCACAGATGTTGCAACGAATGATTAATTAAATCTGAATCTCTGCTTTCTTTTTGGTGTAGGTCATGGATCATATATTGGAGAGGATGATTTCATTTCCTATCTGTTTTTGTTTCACATATGGTGCTGGTTCTTGGCCTTCATATAAGCTGTAGCACGGGATGATGCTTATGTTCAAAAAAATAGTATAGAATATTTTGTACAATTACTCCTTGTTTGGTGCATACAAATGATATTACTTCTTATTTGGAGGTACGATTATGGAGTTCTTAAAGATTATTACCCTCAAGTCATTATAATAATACTGTCCTTTGTTTTTCAAATTACTTCTTCAAACTCTTGGTGGGAGCATATTGAACTTGTTTGAAATTTTTTATCCAGAATTTTTTATCAAGCCTAAATTGATCCTTTTTATCCGGACAACTTTTGAATATAAATCTGAACGAATTCACACAACCGAACCAGTGGAGGAGGTGAAATCTACTTCCAGAATAATGTATTACCGCTTTGATGGCGGTTGCATCAACTCAGATTAAACCTCCCAACGAAATACTGAGACTACAATCGTAATATATAGTATTTTTACTCCACCAGGCGGAAGGGGAGTAAATACAACAACAAAATTACGTCCTTGATGAACCGGGAATATTCGATATAGTATTTTTACTCCCCAGACAGAAGGGGGACGGAGTAAATACAATGACAAAATTACGTTGTTGGAGAACCCGGAATACTCAAACTACATCCGCTATAGTATTTTACTCCCCAGGCGGGAAGGGAGTAAATACAACAAGAAAATTACGTCGTCGGAGAACCGATGGTGCACTGCCCCGGCGTTGAATACAATTCAACACGCAGCGCAACAAATAGACGCGCCCTATATATATAGCCGCAGAATAATTATTCTGTAGCCGTGTCCAACCCACCGAACCGCTGTGCCCCACACGACCGCGGCCTGGCTCTCCCCCACCTCGCACGGGACACCACGCAGTCCCACCGGGCTTGGCTCGTGTATAGGCGAACTAGTCATCCCGGCTGAGCTCCGGGAGCCGTCCACTCGAGCCATCACAAGGCACCGCAAATTGCGCCCGTGCCCCCGTTGACCATAGAAAACGCCAAAATCGCCGTCGTCTGCTTCGTTCACCGCTAGGCACGCCGCCGATGAGGACCCCGTCCTGGCCACATACGCATCTTCAATTCAGCTCACATCTCACATCTTCGGTGACGCCTCAATCACCATGGGTGATTTCTCTGGTGAATCCATCTAGCCACTGCGTCAACGAGCTTCCTGGGTGTGGGAGGCACAGAGGTGGTGCTGCTTCGACAGTGGAGGAGAGGGCTGGATCGTGCCTTTGCCTACGCCCGCACATGGCTCATCGCCACCACTTTGGACCTAGATGACCGCTTTTTAAAAATTTATAGATCTAGATGACCACTTATTTAGTTTGCGGACCTAGACGAGACCTTAAGAATGGACCTAGATGACCGTTTTTTAGTTTACGGACCTAGATGAGATCTCGAAAAAAGTTCATATACCTCCAGTTAAATTCACTCAATATATATTTCGGTTGCCGGTAACCCATTCTCCATTGTGCCATCAAAAGACTTTAAGTTGCAACCCAATTCCATTTGTCCGGGCGGTTGAGAGAAAAAAAAGGACTATTTTGGTAAAGTTCGTAACTAAACGGTAGGATGTGGACTATTAACAAAGTTATATCTGGGATAAATTTTCAACCCTTAACATATATATATATATATATAGGATATTCTAGGATAGAGAAAGTAGCAAGTAAAAAAGATAAAAAAAGACTCATGCTAAGTACAATCAATAAAAGGATAAATTTAGAATAAAGAATAGTAAATAAAATAGTATTTTGAATAACATATGCGTAAATTTATGAATTTGGGTAAAACTAAATATCCACGATAGGTCTGATTAAATAATAGAATAAACTAAAATTATCGGTTCGATTTTTATGTGGATTTCATAAACTAAATAAGAGTCTATGTCAAATAGATGTATAGATAAATAAAGAGATTCCAAGCATTTTAAAATTCCTTATAAAGATATAGGATTTTAGTAAAAGAAGCTAAACAAATCAATATGTAAAAAAACATGCAAGACAAACTTGGCGGGCCATTCTGAGTGGTCAGGAAGCTCTGCAAAAAGGCCGGAGATGGAGCAGAGACAAACATTTGGCAGGACCGGTGGATTCGAAATCACTTGGTTGTTTAGGTCTAAACCTTTGTAAATGACAGGCTTGTTAACTTTTCTTATCTGGTCCAGGATTTGTTGCTTGGATGACCGGTAAACCCAGTATTTTTACCTCTGGTTTGGACCGAAACCACAGGAAAAAGATAATTATGTATTGAGGTCTGAAAGAAAACATGACCACTATCGGGGCAATCCTTCCGCTGCTCAACTCCGCGGAAGCGCCAAGCGGAACCAGTCGATAGATGCAATCGATCTAGCCCGCCGGCTCGAAGCTTTCGTTTGCGGATCGCCACCCCAAGAACCAGGAGAACCTACCCAAACACGAGTGCCACCGAGCAACATCCACATCGCCATCGTCGAATACCGCGACATTAACCATCGTTACCTCCCGTTCTGGAGTGTTATCGGATTACGTAGAGTCTCGGTAAAAGAAGTCCTCGGCAGGTGCATGCGACGAGGAGACCAACAGCTCTACGTTGCTGCATGCATTCCATCAAATTGATAGAACGACCTTTAATCGATACCTTTACTACCTAGTTAAACCAAACAAAACCCGTGATCACCGATCGGGCCCGTGATACCAGTGCTATGTGATTCCATTGTCGATTGCGTTACCGCCTAGTCAACCAAACACTATCTTAGGGTTACTCGGTATCCACGAGTCCATCCATTCATTCCCCAAATCCTCTTGCCTACCCCGCCGCCTCCAGTAGTCCAGCCTCCTCTTCTTAATCCTCTCTCCAATCTCCTCCACTCCGGCAGGCCACAGCACTCTGGCCAGTTCGCCACCGCGCTCCAAGCTCCAGCCCTCAATGCACAGGTCCCTCCGAGGCTCCGACCAGCAGCATGCTAGCCACTGCAGCAAGACGCGCACCGGCCCTAGCTTGCGGGCTGCGGCAAGCCGCGCGCGCCGGCCCCTATGGCTAGTTGCGCACCGCCTGCTTTGTCCTCGCCCAGCCGCGCGTACGCCTTCTTCCTGCCAGCGACACTTAAGCATCCGTGCCGCACACGACGGCGCCCACTGGAGAAGATCCTTCACGCTCTGGATCGAAGCACAGGACAAAGACCAAGAGCGTTCACCGCCTTATAGAGCCACCGGCACCACGGGCTTCCCATACAGGTACGTGTACATCGTAGTTCGTTCATTTGGAATTGCCTATGAAATGGATCTGAGAAGGGAGATTGTTGCTCGTTGAAAGCATAGAGCTGCTGCCTACTAGCCTACTAGGTATATCTGCTTGATGGGAAATAGGATGGCAAATTGGCAGTAGCATCGGGTTTCTTAAAAGCCAAACCCTCCTCCTCGCACCGCATTCACTCCGTACATAAATGCTTGCACGCCCGCGTTTCGGCGTCCGGAGCCATTCACAGCCTGCCGCGTTACTCGTCAGGGTCAGCAGAGGACCCTGCGGTGGGACAGGATGGAACGCACACCTCCCTCACCTGCATCGGCTTTCCACTTTCAATGACCAGTGGGTCTTAACAATACTCAGGCCCACTGTCGGCTGCCGTAGATAGAGAAGGCGAGGAGATAGACCACGCTTCAGTGTCTGTCTCGGGTGGGGTAAAAAAAAACATGCAACATGCAGCGAGCGGCCATCAGGAGGATGGGAGGGGAGGCCCATGACGTCAAGTGCATCGATTGTCGTGAAATGAAAATTTAAATATATAAAAGTCCATATAATTTCTAAATAAAATGTCCAAATAAAAATTAGACTGCACCATTATACTTGTCGTGACGAAATCTTTGAAACAAGATCACACTTGACTATATTCAGATAAACTTATTTTTAAATACTCTTTTAAGTGTAGTATGATTTTATTTGCTATTATTTGAAAGGTTTCGTTCTCTTTCCCACCAATAGCGGGGCAGCGCCCATCTTTCGCTGTTGGAACACTGCATGAACGGCTATGTCGTCCAGTCACGACAGACCACTCAACCATCCTCGCGCCTCAGCATACATCTATACGCCCTTACCTACTCCATCATGTTTAAAAAAAAGTATTCCATCATGTTGGAAGCCACGCTCCTCCCCTTTGAGCATTTTATTTCTCTCGAGTAAAAAAGTATTCCATCATGTTGGAAGCCACGCTCCTCCCCTTTGAGCATTTTATTTCTCTCGAGTACAGAGAGTGTGAGGGTCTGTTTGGTTTACAACCAGACCGTCAAGCCGCAAGTCCAGCCAAACCGCAAGCCTGGCGAACAAATAGTTCGTCAGAGTTTCGGCAAGTTGTGGCGTCAAAATGCAGGTTTGGCACACCTAACATGTACTCCCCCCGTACCCATAAAGAAAGTCATTTTGGACAAGATTTCAGTCAAACATTAGGAATATAAATCATGAATAAATTTTAGGTTGTTGTGTTTGAACATGTGAAAACTACGTGAATAGATTTGTCTTGCACAATAGTTTCATACGAGTATACATATGCAGTTTTTAACAAATACTTTTATATAAATAAGAAGTCAAAGTTATGTTTTGGAGACCGTATCACTGTTCTAAACGACTTGTTTTATGGGTATGGAGAGAGTAGACAACAACCAAACGATAGTCTAAGCGTAGGCGACGTGATCAAGACGTGGCGTGGCACACTCTGGACACAAATCAAATTCACACAACCTGACTATGTGTGAGATTGAATAAGACATGGGTTCTCTTCTAAATATTCTATTCTGGATTTGAAGATTTTATATTACGTGGTTAACTGGTTATTGCGTTTGTTTTTGTCTTTGGTATTCTATGCTTGTTGGATGGTTTTGATGTATTATTCAATTAAAGAAGAAATATTATTGTAATTTTTGTACTATCATAAGACATAGATCTTGTGATAATTTAAAAGTTAATTTGCATAACAGAATACCCCACAACTTATATTAGTATCATGATGGGGCGCGCAAAGTGCCCGTAGTGTACCAGTGATCGTAAATAGCTGTCATGTAATTTGGCTGTCATGTAAAGTTAGTATGACACTGATATATCATTTTATTTTAATTGGCTCACGGCAAGATCTATGCGTAAAAGGACTGCAATTGAATGTGCTAGTGTCAAACTTTCAGTGTGTCACTTTATGCATGTAGCTGTTTGTGAGACTAATATGCCCTTGTTATTTACCATCGTGTACAATCTATTGGGTGTGGTTATATCCTTGTTGTCAGAGAATTGTCTTTGATTCGATTCTACGTGTCGTTGTTCCGGTTCTGCTCTTTCGGTATCCAATCATTTTCGATACGTGATCGCTCGAATTAGCTCGTTTTCGATATCCGTGAGTTTGTATTCATTTTCATTTCCAATATGTTCGTTTTCGATTTCGTATTTATATTAAAATATGAAAGTGAAAACGATATTGGGTTCATCCTGACTGAGTTCAACCGCTTTCAACCCTAGGTGTGTGAGACAGCCACTGGTCTCGATCTGGCACATCATGCACTCGGGTATGTAGAAGAAAGCGAAGCTGCCACAAATAAATCTGGAAACTACCTGAGCCGGGTGGATAAAATGGAACATTGATGAGGCCTTCAGTATTGGTAACCATAGTTATTTGAACCGGACCGTCGATGTGCTCGGTTCATTGGTTCACTGGTCCTAACTATTTAAACGGTTCAATTATTAAACGGTCCAATTATTATTCATTTGAACCATAATTATTAAACGGTTCAATTAGATTTAATATTTGCTATGGAACACAAGGCACTAGGTGCTCTGGTTGTAAGTCCCTTCGGCTGGAGCCTCACAGGCAGGGTTCGAACCCCCACCACTGCGCTATTTTTGAATTAATTCCCCCCCTCCGGTGCGCCTTCCACGTCTGTTCATAACCCCACGCACGTGACGCTCGCCCAGTCTGGTCCGACCGCGGTTCAATATGCCGGTTAAATAGCGGTTTTTTTTCAAACGGTTTATAGCGGTTCAGTTGCACAGCCGGTCTTTTATGTGGACCGGACCGGCAGGGTCGCTGGTTTCCGTTGTTTTTGGACGAACCGCCGGTCCGGTTCGGTTCAAATAACTGGGTTGGTAACAGCTCAAGGGCGATCGGAGTAGTATTACATGGCGAGATCATGTTGCGGATGCTTTAACTATGGAGGCGCTCACCATGAAAGACGGTCTCATCAAGATGATAGATACACAGTGATGTAGAGATCAGATGATAGATACACAGTGATGTAGAGATCAGTGACAGTTCGCTTGGCTTATCAGTCAGCAGTATTTTTCTCTCATCACGAATCAGCACCAGCCAACTGAACAGGTTGTCAGAAGCTTTGACGAGTTTACCCTGGTGTATGCGAGTAGATTATTATGTAATACGGTCAGCGGCGACGCCAAGTTAAAAGTTGTGGGTGCCCAGGCACCAACAAAGTTTTAAAAATCCACTACTAATAATAATTTTTCATCATGTTTGAATATTAATTCTTCATATCTATAAAAGAAAGACACCCCCTCTGACCTCATGTAGCTTCGCTCCTGAATACGGTGCCTAGCTCATGAATGTGCTAGACAGGCGTGTCGAGAGCAAATGGTGGTTGAGTGGCTTGTAGCTCCACCGGCTCTTGTCAGCGTGCTGCTAGATATGGACTGTAACTAATCTATGTTAACAATGAAGCTCCTGGTTTCAAAAAAAAAGAGAAAGGCTTGCGGCGGCACGGTACCTGTACGACCATACGTTCTGCTTGTTTCTCGTAGAAATCAACAAGATAATTTGCTTCTATTTTGTGGCTGTCACGGCTCGACAAAAGTTCGAAACTTGCGAGCTGACTCGTCGGTTCGATCAGCTCAGCTCGACTCGATGTATTCTTGAACAAGGTGAGGTGTTGTTTTTGTTCGCTTTGTTAACGAGCTAGCTCAACCCAACTCGTAAGCTGCTCGCAAGCCAAACGAGCTAAAGACATAATAGACTAACGAGATAATTGATAATTAGTTATAACTTGTGTATACTATATGCGTTGTTTTAGATTATGTTATAATTATATTTTATGTTATTAATATAGTATGGTATAGTAGATTTCGGATGTATTAAGACCATATTTGCTGTATTTTTTATTTCATATATATTATTATAGCAATTTTTAAGCTTACCTTTAGCTCGTGAGCCTAACGAATAAACTTGAGATGTTAATGAGCTGACTGAGTCAACTTTTTTTTTTGCCTGTTTTCTTAACAAGCGGAGTGAATCCGGATTGTTTGACTAACGAGCCGAGCTAAAAACGAGCCCATCTGGCTCGGCATCCACCTCAAGACACGGCAAGGAGACTGTCTGTCCATGCGTTCTGCTTTCGCCTGCTGTGACTGATTGGGTGAACCCGGTGCTGTTGGGCATCAGTTCGAGATTTCGACGCGGGATCATCAATCCGTGAAATCTAGGCATATATATTTGGGGAAAACATTGGACTAATCCTTCCTGCTGCTGCGCGAGTTTTACGTTTTTTATCGCTAATCCTAATCTCCTTCGGCAGTAGCGGTGGAGCCATTATTAAGGGGGTGTTTGGATCCATGGGCAAATGGCAACTATTTTGCCCTTTTTTTGCCATTTGTCTCCAAACACCCCATGGCAAAAGGGCAAATCAAAGATGAGATGGCAAAATTCTTTTGGGTCAATCTTGTAGTAAAATTGGGCAAAAAGACAAAACTTTTACCATTTGCCTCCAAACACCCCATGGCAAAACAAAAGAGAATGGGGTTTAAATGGGTTTTTGCCATTGGATCCAAACACCCCTAATGGTAAAACTTTTGCCACCTTTTTAAGGTAAATATTTTGCTCTTGCCATGTGGATCCAAATACCCCCTAAACCAAGTCAGCGACAGGCGTTCCATGGCCCCCCATGGCCCTCCGCCCATGATAGTATTGTGCGTGTGAGCATCATGACTTGGAAGCAGTGTCTAGCTATCCGGTGAGGTTTTGTTTGATAATTGGAGTGTTAAAAAGTATAAAGGGGGATTGAAGAATATTGAAAAATATTTTGATTTGTAGGAAAATTGTTACACTTCAAACTCTCCCAATCCACTTCAATCATCTATTTCCCTCAACAATCTCATTTTTGTTTTCGGGACTGTGTGGACGATCTGATCATCGGTATGCATGGTGACATGCGGAGCGCCAGCTGGACTTCTCTGTATCACGATCCACCGAGTATAGCCTTTGGCGAGGATTCAAATACACTAGAGTGATTGAGTGTGCCAATGAGGAACAATTTGTAGTTTTCAAAAACTTGTGAAAAAACTCCGAGATGGGATCCTGAAAAGAGTTGAGTGGAATAAAACTGAGTTTAAACTGTTCATCCTTTCAACCGCCCAAGATAAGGAGATTGCTATAAGCCCCATAGGTAAAAAGGTGAATTAAAAACTTTGCCTATGATTCAAGTATTTTTGAGTACTAGTTGTTTATAAAGTTACCTACAAAAGAAAATGACATTGTAGCAACTCCTGATCCACCGAGCCTAAGTTTTTATCTTTGCTCGAGGACGAGCAAAGAGCTAAGCTTGGGGGAGCTTGTTGGCGGTCGTTACAACCCAAATCCCATTCAAGACATTGCGAAAATCATAGAAAAATATTAATAAGCCATAAAATCCTGAAACTTGACATGTAGCTTTGCTGTGTAGTGCTCCTTAATCTAAAAATATGAAATAGCACGTCAAAGCTCACTTCATGCCTTGAAATAGATTAGCCGAAAATGACAGAAACGGCCGAACGACATGTTCGGCCGGTTATCCCCCTTAGTCGTACAGGCCGCCGGAAGCCGTCCACGTCAACGACACCAAAGCGATGACATCACAAGACAAGTGGACGGCCGCCAACTCAACCCGGACCCACGCCAAGTCATCCTGGGCCCACACAAGTCAATCACACTCATCAGGGGCCAGTCCAGGAGCACCACAGAGCAGAGGCGGTGCTTGGGGTGGGCCTGGGCTCCCAGCCCAGTTCGGCCGAACTGGGGGTTCGCCCGAACTGCCCCCAGTCGCCAAACCTCCTCCCAGGGAGGATCCTGGCCCTTGGGAGCTAAGGCGGTGCATCGGAGGGTTCGGCCGAACCAGGGAGTTCGGCCGAATCAGCCGCAAACCGCCATCAGCCTTCCCTTAGAAGTTACTCCACCCCCAATCGTCATTGCCAACTATAGATAGGACAATGTACTCACCTTGTAAACACACACCAAGCCAAGGAGCTCCATTTCCACTTATTTCTAGTAGAGTTAGGATAGTTTAGTTGGGAGTTAGAGTTGAGTCGAGCTTGTCTCGGCCGGAGTCATCTTCAAAAGCTCTGATATAAGCTCTTGTATCTTTTACTTTTCCTTTTGCAAGATTTGAGTTATCAATATAGTTATCTTTATCTTCTTGCCTTTGTCATTTATATCTTGCTTCTACTTTATTCTAGTTGTAAATATATCTTGTTTAGACTATAGTCAGTTATAGTTCTATTACTTGTAGACTTGTTTAAGTTTTTGTCTTAGCTGGTTCTTCGATCTTGCTCGATACTTGAGGTGAATTATCACCAAGTGTATTGACAAGGTTGCTTGCTCTTGCTAGCGGAGTAAGTAGTTATTGACTAGTGTAGGAGTGGTTCCTAGCCTAGCCAGTAGCCTTAGAGTATTTCCGTCACAACGGAGGTGGTAGCCGGGAGGTGGTGACAGCCCTTTTGGTCTTCGTAGCCCATCACGTTAGTTCCGGTCCGTAGGATTCCCAGTTGGGAAATAGTGGCGTGGAGTTGGTGGCACCCCTTCTCATCCCTTTCTGCGTGTCATAGGTTCTTTTGTCCCGACGCTAAGACAATAGAGTTAACCCAGATCTTCTAGTACTGGCTCTGTAGCCGCTGTATCTCTAAGCCAGAGTGACATAGATAGATAAAGTATCCAGGAGTCCCTTATCTCTTCTCGTTGTCCTCCCAGCTGTCTATCTCTTCTCTCCCTTACCTGAGCCTCCCTTGAGCTGTGTGTCCGGTATATCCATTCCTATCCAATACCGTTATCTCCTGTCTTATCTAGTCGTGTACCCTTCTCTGATAGTCTCGAATATCTGTTCACTAGTATTCTTGCCAAAGCTTCCCTGCAGAAATATAAATTACAATACCTCGGGATACTCGCAGGTGAAGTGCTACATCGGTGATTCTGTGTGCTTGCAGAATATTCACATATTTTACTAGCCATAAGGAAAACCACTGAAACACTCCTTACTCCAATACCAGGATTCTCAATTCTAATATTGGATCGTAAGAAGTGCCAACACTCATGCACTCGAAGAAATTAGTATTTATGGGTCACCGTCATTTCCTCCCCAAGAGACATGCATACCGGGCCATGTATTGTCAGTTTAATGGAGAAAAGGAGAATCGAACGGCGCCTACGCATGTTTCCAGAATGGAGATCCACTTGCAAGTCCAAGGCATCAAAACTATCGAGGAGTTACCAAAGAAGACCATCCTGGGCAAGAGAAAGAAGAGAGATGATGAACAAGAAAATGTGCAAGGGATATGGAACAAGAAGTCAATACTATGGGAGCTACAGTATTGGGAGGTGTTGGATGTGCGTCATTCAATTGACAACATGCATGTCAAGAAGAACGTGTGTGAGAGCATGTGTGCAACACTGTTACAGCTGAAGGGGAAGGGAAAAGATCACGAAAATGCAAGGGAGGATCTTAAAGAGATGGGCATTAGGCCGGAGCTCTATGCAAAGCAAACTGACACGGGGACGGACCTTCCCGTAGCTGCAACCACATTGTCCAAGATGGAAAGAAAACAATTCTGTGAGTTTTTGCATGGTTTGAAAGTACCTTAGGGCTACTCATCCAACTTCAAGAGGCTAGTGTCGGTGAAGGACATGAAAATGAATTTCAACCTGATGAAATCTCATGATTGTCATGTGTTGATGACGGCAATTCTTCCTGTTGCCCTTAGAGGCATCAAGACAGTAAAGGTTCGCGAGGCTGTCACGAGCTTGTGCTTTTTCTTCAATGCAATAGAACAGAAGGTGATTGATGAGGTTGCACTTGTTGAGATAGAGAAAAGGCATTACGAGACCCTATGCATGCTTGAAGCTGCTTTCCCACCATCATTCTTTGATCTCATGGTCCATCTAACAGCACATCTTGCAAAGGAGATCTTCTACCTTGGGCCGTCTTATCTTCATCAGATGTTTCCATATGAGAGGTTCTATGGCTTCCTCAAATCATTGGTACATAACCTGACATTTTCGGAGGAGCCATGGTTCGTGGCTACGGTACCATCGAAGCAGTGGAGTGGGCCATGGGTTATATGGACCCCCAAAAGCCCATTGGTGTGCCTCGTTCACGGCATGAAGGTAGGCTTGCAGGTGTTGGGACATTGGGCAAAAAGTCAATCACTCCGGATCAGAGGTAGACTTGTAGGTGTTGGGACATTGGACAAAAAGTCAATCACTCCGCATCAAGATTCCTTCTCCAAGGCTCATTTCACCGTGCTACAACACACCTCAGTAGTTACACCATATGTAAATGAGCACATGCAACACCTACGTGAAGCTAATCCTAACCGTAGTGAGAATTGGGTTGCAAAGAAGCACATGCAAGGGTTTAACACTTATATCCATCATTTGTACTTAGGTAAAAGAGAAATGAGTAAGGAAGAAGACTTGCAGTATCGGTCAACCGAGTTATAAAATCGTGTGACGAACTTGAGGGTACAGAAGGAATGAGTGAGCCAGAATCAATTTGCAGTATGTCCTTGTTCTGTTTCATTCGATGACACAGGCGCAGAGGACCCAGTGTTTCAAACCAGAGAATGCACCTTTGCACGGAGCCAAGGACAAAAGCAAATACATCACCATTCACCTTTCGCAGTGGTCAGGTTAAAACAAATCCGATCCGGCACGGTCTGTTTCCAGGGATGATACGGGTAGTATCAGCTGGTTTCTGGTTACCAAATTGATGAATTAAATCCAGAAATCCATTTTTGCCAGGATGACTAACCTAACGACCAAGTTAAGATTCCTGACCACATATATACCTTAAAATATTATATAGTTACTGAAGCAGTTAAAGCACGTCCCTGTTTGTTAATTTTTGCCGTGCAGTCAGTCCTATATTCAGGATATAACATACTGCTGACCACATGATCAACTAAAGCATGATACTAGGATATCTGTTATCAAACTCCTCCTTTCAAACAAATAATAAAAACAATGTCCTAAGCAAATAAGCCAGGTGGCTTTGACTGCAGTCTGCAGCACAAATATCGGATTACTGAAATCCATCCACTTAAACGAAATCACAAAATCTGAATACATGAACAACTAGACAAGCACAAAATCTATATGGATTGTATACGATTAGCCAAAAAGAGCCAATTTAGTATGAAGTCAAGCCATTCTTCTTTACGTGAGCAATATAAACCTTGGTCTGCAATATACTGGATATATATATTTCTTTTAACCTTGGTCTGCAATATAAACCTTTAGTGAGCCGGCAAAGTCTCAATCAACAAATTAGTGGATGGAGGCGGCTCTGCAAAGACATTGGTCAGTGAAGCATCCCAAAAATATTTGAACGTATAAGCAAATCATTTGAACCAAAGACAACACATTTGCGGACATTTTAACCAAAACTGTATCAGCAATTTTAACAAGATGTACATGCAAACTCAATGGAGAATAAAAGCCCAGATAAGTGCAAATATTACTCAAGTTAAAATAACAGAGAAGTATGTTTTCCTGGTCCTCTCATTAAGTGAATGTTTTCTATATATGTGCAACACAATTTTGGAAAAAAATCACACTATCAACAGTATATGGGAGCAGCTATAATTTGGTCCGAGGCCACATTATTTAATAAGGGGTACATTCCCCCTTGCTTTGCCAAAAATTCATGTCTGAATAAACATCGGAATAAACAAGCAGGTGAGCACAGAGGACAGATTCGGGTTGGTGTGGCAAAATATCCACACAGGTTAAGGCCACTTCTGCTCGGCTTGCAATGCTAAAGATTATTAGTAGGAGACAACTTAAATGATAAAGCTTATTTGTTGTTTTTATGAAGGTAGTGGTAGAATCAGTTTATACTATAGCTATGGATGGCCAATGATGTTTCACTACACCGAATCAGAATTGCCTTGGCGGCTTGGGATTTCCTTGGCAGGCGAAATTTTTTAGATAATGGATATGAATATCCGGCCTTGACCAAATGGCTACGGCCCAAAAGAGTTACAGAGTTGCAGCGCTTCTGTCTGCGCCCACGAATAAAATCAAAGCGTTACCCACATCATAAAGATGAATACAGCATTAGTTCATAATTCTATTACTAAACCGCCATCCATGATGTGCGAACACCCGCATAGCCAACGTCTCCAACGCCAGGCAGACGTCTTTTATTGCTTGTCTGTCGTCTTCAAGCCGATGTAGCTGTGACTAAAAGTGGAGCCAATATGTGCCCCAAAACAGTACCTGCAGATAAGTTTTTTGTAAAGAATTGTTAAAAACCAAATCATTCATACTCAGCCAAAGTGCCCAACATAAAGCAGAGGCCCCGACTAACATCTGGTTTTTCATTTTTTTGTCTAAACCCGCTAGCCAATTAGTAAAAAGATGATCGACACTAAGCGGCTTTGGGCGATTTAAAACTATCTGAACTGCTCTCCATAAAAAGGTAGCCATATGACAATCGAAAAAAGGTGTTGTATCGTTTCTTCTTTGGAACAGAACAAGCATAACTTATTCCCATTCCAGTTCCTTCTAACTAAATTATCTTTAGTAAGTATAACACCTCTCTTTAGATACCAAAGAAAAACTTTTATTTTGAGTGGAACCTTCAATTTCCAAAGTAGCGTACATCTCCGTATATTGCCATTATTTATCAAAGCCAAGTACATTGATTTAACAGAAAATACACCTGTCTGAGTAAGATCCCACCAAAAGGCATCTCTGCTATAGGCATCTCTGCTATCGTTTAACTGTACATTACAGACTCTACCAACCAGGTTATGCCACAAGTTCAAATTCTGGCCCACTAATGCTCTCCTAAAAGACACATTAAGAGGAACCCTAGAAAAAATAGAGGCAACCGTGGCACTCTTTTTCCTCACAATCTGATATAAAGAAGGGTATTGTTGTTGTCAGGTAAAATTTCCAAGCCACTTGTCTTCCTAAAACCTGACCTGGTTACCGTCATTTAACATGAAGGAACCATGAGCAGTAAATGATTGTTTTACCTTCAACAAACCCGACCAGAAATGTGAATCTCCTGGTACTCTCTCCACTTGTGTAAATGTTTTGGAACGTAAATACTTATTCTTTAGCAATTGCTGCCACAAGCCATCCCCATTTATCAAATTAAACCACCATTTACTCAATAAACACTTATTCTGTATTTCTAGGCGAAATGAAACCGCCAGAAATGTCTTCTTTTCTTGGCATTTGTGGTAAATCGCCAAGCAAACATATATTTCTTGGTAGGTGATGCACACCGCCAAGGTATATGAATGTTTTATTGCAGTCCAATTGGAACACCAAGAAAATTTAACATTTTCTTTGCTACTTTATAAAACTGTCAAGGAATACGCCTTTTTTCTTGGCGATTGCACGAGAGCACCGAGATAAATAATATTTTCTTGGCCATTTTATATGAAACCGCCAAGGAATCCCCTTTTTTTCCTGGCGATTCTTTGGTAGCGCCAAGGAAATCTCTAAAGTATTTCCCTAAATGGCCACTAAATTTTGAATTTTTTTGAGGTAGGTCTTAAACTTCCACTAAATTAGTAGTGTGTTGAACCTAATTATTAAATTTTTCTCAGCTACCATACATTTTTAGGTGTTTGTGATTGCCATATGTTGAGTGGCACTAACTAACATATAGTCAATGTAGTCAATATAACCTGCATGGTGCCATACATGACTTTTAGTCATTTAAGGTCTTAGTTGTGAAAAAAAATAGAGAACAAGTTTTATTAACTAAATGTGCAACTATTAGGCGTGGACAAAATTGTTTGTACGATATAGCCCCACATTATGTCTCGATTAGATTGCTTTGGAAGTAACATATGTAAATTAACGACCCAACTCTTGCTTGTGGACATAAGAGAGGCCTTTTCACACAATTATCTCACTACGAGAGTCTGGAGCTAAGTCTCTTGAAAAAACTCCTTGTTGTTTCATTGATACTATTGGAAAGAAAGGACTCACATATGCCATGAGATAAAGTGCGATGAAGTGTTCTATCTGTCATGTTTAGATTATTTTAAAACTATCAGGTAACAACTGATCGGACCACCTTTGGTGGTGAACGTACAAAATTGTGTTTTTCCACACAACTTTGCCCCTATGTGTCAATTGTTCTATATGACAATTTTTAGAATCACCAGTAGGAGTCATAGTGCTTGCATGTATAGGAAGGGTTCACTACCGGAAACCGATAGATTGCCGTGTGCAAAAACGTTTGCCGTGTGCTTTCTATCGGGCACACGGCAAACAAAATCTTTGCCGTGTGCTCCGGACCAAACACACGGCAAAGGTCCAACACACGGTATAACGGACAGTTTACCGTGTGTCGCTCACGGCAAAGAGCAGACACACGGTAAACTGTCCCTTTTGTCGTGTGCCCCCCTGGCAGCACACGGCAAACCTCCATCACGTGCCCGCCACGTGCGCACCCCGTCAGAGTGAGCGGGGCCGTTAACGGCACTTGATGTTTGCCGTGTGCCCCAAAAGAGGCACACGGCAAAGGTCTAACCTTTGCCGTGTGCCTCCATTAATGCACACGGCAAAAGCCCTCACGTGCAGCGCACGCGCCACCCCGGGAGATGACGGGGGCCCACGTCAACCTTTGCAGTGTGTCCCTGGAGGACACACGGCAAACATTCCCATTCGCCGTGTGTCTCCAAGGAGGCACACGGCAAACTGATATGTTTGCCGTGTGCTCCATCCAGGCACACGGCAAACCCACAAAAAAAAGTTGATTTTTGCTTTCAAAAAATTTCTCCACCCTATATATGTGGTTATGTACTCTATATTTCAAGGGTGTAAATCTATCTATTAGTTTGCTATATTTAGTATTTTTTTTCTATTTCTAGTATTTTTCTTGTGTTACTCGAATTTGAACTACAAGTGCATGAAATAATGGAACAAATTCAGTCGAAAATTGATATTCATAATATTTAATTCATTGTAAGTCATTATACAGAACTTGCCATCGGTTTTAGAAATTTATGTTAAAGAAACAGTACCACGAACCTAGTGTTGAATAGTAATTAAGTTATAGAAAATTCAAACGAAGTCGAAAAATCAGGAGATCTGTGTCAATATCTCAAGTTATCAGATGTCGCGTGCGCGGTCACAACTGAAATAAAGTTCGGACATTTTATCACGTACGATGCTTAGAAAGAGAGAGTTCTCCAAAGAGATCCATATAGTATAGAGCACACGGTTATGTTTGTAGGCGCATTAGTGTTTGGATTTGAATTTGACTAATTTCATAGTTTGTGTATATGTTAGACTCAAGATAGATGATCTCATGTTCAATTTTGCTATTTTTTAATATAATTTTCATATTTTTATCATATTATTTGAGGTGCATGAAATAATGGAAAACGCAGTTTGCTGTGTGTCGCGGTGAACAGGCACACGGCAAACAGCTTTTGCCGTGTGTCGCGTTGACTGGACACACGGCAAACAACGGTGGCCCACAGGTCAGAGGCACACGGGCCCGGAAGGTGGCCCACAGCTTTGCCGTGTGCCAGGTCAGCAGGCACACGGCAAACCCGATGTTTGCCGTGTGCCGTGGATCTGGGCACACGGCAAGCAGTCGCGGCCCACAGGTCAGAGGCGCACGGGCCCTAACGGTTGCCCACGGCTTTGCCGTGTGCCAGGTCAGCAGGCACACGGCAAACTGGTTGTTTGCCATGTCCCGTGTATCTGGGCACACGGCAAACAGCTGGGCCCTTTTAATATTTGCCCGGTGTCCCCTCTCCCTCACACACACGCTCACACACCCACCGTGCGCCCGCCGCCGCCTGCG
>OAMR01000013.1:2622568-2640951 GCA_900205405.1 Echinochloa crus-galli | reverse complement strand
GGCCTGCCCCCGGCCGCCGCCTCCGGCCACAATCCCGCCCGTCGCCCTCACATCCCCGGCCGCCGTCTCGCCGCCGCCCGCACGCGGCCACTCCCGCCGCCGCCGCCGTCCCGCGCCCGCGCGCGCCCACTCCGGCCGCCGCCTCACTGGTATGTGGTTGTGGTTGTCGGCCTTCGTGCCGTTGATTTACTTGTCGGCCTTCGTGCCGTTGGTTTACTTGTCGGCCTTCGTGCCGTTTGTTTCGTTGTTGCAGGTTGTGGAAACCTCTCCGTGTAGGGGAGGTGCTGAAGAATTTTTTTAAAATTGTTGAATATTTATCTTCAATTTTTTGCCGTAGGCATCGCAGAAGGAGAAGGAAGGAGAGGCCGTGACGTCGTTGCCTTGAAGGACTCGTCGGCCGCTGTCTCACCGCGCCAGCCCAGTTCTCGCCGCCGTCGACATACTAGGTGAGCCCGTGCAAAATAGCTCTATTTCCTTTGCATGTCGTAGTTCTCGTAACCTATGCGTCTCCCATTCGAAAGAGATACGGTTGAAAATATGCATATCTTTGCATATGTATAATCGTATCTCTTTCGAATTGTCCACGCATTTTGGACAGCCCGAGTATATGTAGAAGGGTTCAGTTTCCTGGTTGCTCCGATCCGCGATGGAATTTTGGCATCACCTCTCTGTTGTTCTCTGGATACACAATCTCCTTACTAGGACGTGTATTTGGAGAACAGCGGGGAGGTGCTGCCAAAATTCTATCGCGGATTGGAGTAGACCATGGAAACTGAACCCGTCTACACATACTCGGGTGGGATTAGGACCTATCTTTACCTATTAGAGCATGACATAGCACGATAGACCTATCTTTACCTATTACATGCAATTGATTTGTATATTACTCAATCATATGTTAAAGGATGGATAATCGTGAGTGGATGTACAGTGGCTGGTTGGGTAAGCGTGAGTGGACCACAGAATTCGTTAACAAGGTTGATGACTTCTTAAAAAAGGCATTTGACCAAGGACAACATAAAGTCTTGTGTCCTTGCAAGCAGTGTGAAAACAAGATATTTCAATCACAGTTGAATATGGGTAGACACATTTGCACCAATGGGTTTGTGGCTAACTACACCCGGTGTATATGCCATGGTAAAGCTCATCGTGCGAGAGATGAAGTAATGAGACAATGCATCGAGGATTTTGATACGGAAGCCGGGTGCGGGGACATGTTAGACGACTTTCATCAAGCACACTTTAATGAAGGACCTAGCCATGTTAGGGAGGATCCTCCAGAGGCAACCGCCAAGGCCTATTATGACATGTTGTCTTCGTCACAAAAACCACTTCACGAGCATACTGATGTTTCTGAACTGGATGCCATCGGACGTTTAATGGGCCTAAAGTGTCAATTTGGCATCAGTCGCGATGGCTTTGATGAATTATTGACAATATTTGGAAGCATGCTTCCGAAAGGTCACAATCTGCCAGAGAACATGTATGAGGCAAAGAGACTGGTTCGTGCTCTTAAGATGCCATATGAGCAGATACATGCTTGTACAAAGGGATGCGTTTTGTTTCGAAAAGATCTTGAACTAGCAACGCACTGTCCTAAATGTGATTCCTCTAGGTACCTGGAGGTAGACTCTGGTGATGGTCATAAGAGGCAACTCGACATTCCCGTGAAAATCCTATGGTACCTTCCATTCATACCGAGCATCCAACGGCTTTACATGACCGAGGAGTCTGCGAAACAGATGACATGGCACAAAGAAGGCAAACGATACCATCCCGAGAACATGGTACATCCAGCCGATGCTAAAGCATTGAGACATTTTGATATGTGCCATCGAGAGAAAGCTGATGAAGCTCGTAATGTACGCGTTGCGCTGGCAACAGACGGTTTCAATCCATATGGAATGACGGCCGCCCCATATTCTTGTTGGCCTATGCTCGTGATTCCACTGAATCTCCCGCCCGGAGTCATGTTTCAGCGACAGAACATATTCTTGTCGCTTATTATTCCTGGGTACCCGGGGGATAACATGAGCGTGTATATGGAGCCGTTGATTGATGATTTGCTCCATGCATGGGAAGTCGGGGTAGTGACATACGATCGAGCGACAAAGACAAACTTCAAAATGCATGTGTGGTATATGTACTCACTGCATGACTTGCCGGCTTATGCAATATTCTGTGGCTGGTGTGTCCACGGCAAGTTTCCATGTCCAATATGCAAGGCAGCTCTGAAGTTCATCTGGTTAACGAAGGGTGGCAAGTATTCTTCGTTCGACAAACACCGACAGTTTCTCCCTATTGATCATCCATACAGAGAAGACATCAAGAACTTTACAAAAGGTGTCATGGTTTTAGACCCGCCACCGCAAATGTTGACAAGTGCCGAGATTCGTGCACAATTAGAAGCGCTCGTGGTCAATGAAGAAACTGGTCGTTTTGTCAGGTATGGTGAGGAGCATGCATGGACTCAGAAGTCAGGCTTGTGGAGGCTCCCATACATGGAGGACCTTCTTCTTCCACACAATATCGATATGATGCACACCGAAAAGAATGTCGCCGAGGCACTCTGGGGTACTGTTATGAACATTCCTGATAAGACAAAGGACAATGTGAAAGACATGTGGGCCGGAATTGGTAAAAAATATCGTTCGCTTTGCGAATCAATGGTCTGAAGAGTCATGACTACCACATATGGATTGAACGGCTTCTTCCGGAGATGGTTCGAGGCTATCTCCCTGACCATGTGTGGCGAGTGCTGGCAGAGTTAAGTAATTTCTTTCGCATCCTTTATGGTAAGGAGTTATCTCGTACTGTGGTGCAGAAATGGAAGCATTGGCTCCCGTGCTGCTTTGCAAGTTAGAGAAGATCTTTCCACCCGGGTTCTTCAATCCGATGCAGCATATGATTTTACACCTTCCGTACGAGGCACGAATGGGTGGGCCTGTACAGGGCCGTTGGTGTTATTCCATTAATGCACACGGCAAAAGCCCTCACGTGCAGCGCACGCGCCACCCCGGGAGCTGACGGGGGCCGACGTCAACCTTTGCCGTGTGTCCCTGGAGGACACACGGCAAACATTCACGTTCGCCGTGTGTCTCCAAGGAGGCACACGGCAACACCTCAGCGTTACAATGTCGACGAAAATGAATCGAACCTCAGTCTCTTCAAAGGTCAACTCGGAAGTGCAAGTGTTGGAACTCCTAAGACCTTACAACATAAAGAGTGGCGCACTATCATGATGTATGTGTTGACCAACCTTTCTGAAATGGATCCATACGTTCAGTAAGTTTTAACAGACTCGTTCTCCATTTGTCCTAGTTCTCTCAATTAATGCATCTAACCACTCTCGATTAATGCATGTTCTCATTTATATAGAGAATTTACTAATCATTACTGGCGGAGGAAAAGGGCAGCAACTGAGCACGAAATTGATAACCTTCTTAATAAGGGTGTGGGACATGGATCACCTGATTTCATTGCTTGGTTCAGAAAAAAGGTACGGTCAGCCCAAAGCTCATACTTAACATTGCTTGCTTCCTAATAACATACCATCATGTTTTTATTTTCAGGCCCAAAAAGATGGGTCTATGTCTCCCGAGTTGAGACAGATTGCCGACGGTTGCCACACGAGGCGACCGGACCCCGAATTGAGCGATTTTTTTTCTGGTGACGTATAAAGCCTGGAGCTACCCCCTGGAAAGCGAAAATACAAAATTTGATGTGTTGAGATTTTTATAAAAAATAATTACCGCAATAGTCCACAACAAGTGTTCCACGGGGTCCGTACCGGGCGCGGTTCACGGCCGGGTCCGCCACAATTCGCTATCGTCCGACTGGTGCCAGATATCGACACGGGAGACTAACGACACCGGGGTAGATCACGATGGAGTCATAGGCGTGGAGTGATCGACTCGTTTCGACAGTGTTCGTCGGCCCGGAATGCATCTAAGTCCAAAATTTGTCCTGAATGTATATATCTTCACCGACCGGACCCCGAATTGAGCGATTTTTTTCTGGTGACGTATAAAGCCTAGAGCTACCCCCTGGAAAGCGAAAATAAAAAATTTGATGTGTTGAGATTTTTATAAAAAATAATTACCGCAATAGTCCACAACAAGTGTTCCACGGGGTCCGTACCGGGCGCGGTTCACGGCCGGGTCCGCCACAATTCGCTATCGTCCGACTGGTGCCAGATATCGACACGGGAGACTAACGACACCGGGGTAGATCACGATGGAGTCATAGGCGTGGAGTGATCGACTCGTTTCGACAGTGTTCGTCGGCCCGGAATGCATCTAAGTCCGAAATTTGTCCTGAATGTATATATCTTCACCGACCGGACCCCGAATTGAGCGATTTTTTTCTGGTGACGTATAAAGCCTAGAGCTACCCCCTGGAAAGCGAAAATACAAAATTTGATGTGTTGAGATTTTTATAAAAAATAATTACCGCAATAGTCCACAACAAGTGTTCCACGGGGTCCGTACCGGGCGCGGTTCACGGCCGGGTCCGCCACAATTCGCTATCGTCCGACTGGTGCCAGATATCGACACGGGAGACTAACGACACCGGGGTAGATCACGATGGAGTCATAGGCGTGGAGTGATCGACTCGTTTCGACAGTGTTCGTCGGCCCGGAATGCATCTAAGTCCGAAATTTGTCCTGAATGTATATATCTTCACCGACCGGACCCCGAATTGAGCGATTTTTTTCTGGTGACGTATAAAGCCTAGAGCTACCCCCTGGAAAGCGAAAATACAAAATTTGATGTGTTGAGATTTTTATAAAAAATAATTACCGCAATAGTCCACAACAAGTGTTCCACGGGGTCCGTACCGGGCGCGGTTCACGCAGGTGCATGGGCCAGAGTGGGATCCGACCACTCAACCTCTTGATGGAGACATCATCATGAGGGTTGGAGGAGGGAAGAAGCATGGTCGGTACTACATAGGAGACGGCATTCTGGACCCGGCCAGTACTCCCACTCTCGCTCAGGTTCGAGCACGGAGCACGAGTAGTAGCCCGGCCATACGCACACGGCCAACCGTGGCACAACAGCAAGTGGAGGACCTTCAGGTTATTTCTAAATTATTCATCGTTTATTCCATGTCCACATATATTTCAATTGAGATTAAATTGTAGGCCCAGCTCGCGCAGCAAGCGGTCGCGTACGAGGCGGCGCTAGCCGAAGAGAGGAGGCAACGAAAAGAGGCTGAAGCGAGGCAGCAGGCGGAAGCGGCGAGGCAACAAGACGATATGATGTAGCAGATGGCGGCAATGTACACTTCCATTCAAGGCTGGGCTTCACAAATTGGTCAAGTGGTACCGTTCCCAGCGATGCCGTTCCCTGCACTTCCTGCACCTGGCACTCCACATGTAAGCTACATGGGACAACTTTGTACTTCCATTTGAACTATTAGAGGCTTAGACAACGTAGACACTTATTAGAATCACTTAGAGACTTAGATGCAATGTATTCTCTTTTTGCGCAGAATCTGTCGACGGCATCGAATACGCCGGAAGTGTCGCCAGGCGTCTCACCTCAGCAGATGTACCGCCGCCGTACGTCCCACCTTCGTCCGGCGCTCCTCCGTTCGTTGGCGCACTTCCGTTAGGGGCACCTCCGCCGGGCGCTCCTCGGTCCGGCGCTCCTCCGTTCGGCACTTCTCCGTCCGGCGCTCCTCCGTCCGGCGCTCCTCCATTCGACCCACCTCCGCAGTGATGGTTGTGAACTTGTAGTATGGTTGTGAACTTGTGGGTTTGAATTACCGAATAATTTATGTGTTTTCATGGTTGAGAACTCGTGGTTGTGGTTATGGATGTGAACATGTGGTTGTGAATTATCGTCAAATATATGTATTTGTGATGCCTGTGATGTTTCTGGTGATATATATATGGTTGCATGTTTGTTTTGTTTGATGGGGTCCTTTTAACAAGAAAAATAAAAAAAACAGGAAGTTTATGGTCGCTTTGCCGTGTGCCACACACGGCAAAGCGACCATTCTGTTCAGCCTGGAGCAGCTTTACCGTGTGCCTGGGTGGCGGCACACGGCAAACTGACCAGCATTTGCGTGTGCCGCAGGATGGCACACGACCGTCGTGGGTTTGCCGTGTGCTACCCACGGCAAACACTTTGCCGTGTGCTAGATGCTCTTTGCCGTGTGCTCTGGACACACGGCAAAAGAGCGGATTCCGGTAGTGGTTGCTCCAAAACGATTAGTAGAAAATAACTTTTTCGATGAATGGACTATTCTGTACCTGCTCCTAACTCATAATTTCAAGTTTGGAGAAAGCCACCATAGCTTTAGCTTAATCTAATTATATGTTTCCTATGCTAGGAAGTGTAGAACCGCCATCACATAGAAGGATTGTAATAAAATGTAACGTGTTTGTGTAGCTGGCAGAATCTCCTAGAATTCAAAAAAGAAGGCACTATAGTAAGCAAATAATTAACAATTGTTGTGCATTATAGAACTCTATAGGGTACATTATAGAACTCCTTGTGCTTTTTTTCCAAAATAAAACTATGCTATTCGCAGGCTTCTTCCTGTACCAAGGACATTAGTTTCCATGGCGGTTGAAATATTTCCTTGGCGCTTTGACAATTTTACCCCAGTCCTAGTTACCTTGGCGGCCAGACAGCCAAGAAAATTAATCCTTGACGGTTAGCTGCCAAGAATATCGAATTTCCTTGGCTCTCTATTCTTGGCGTATTTTGCTTGGCGGTTTTGGGGCTTTTCTGGGCGGTTTTTGGCTGCCAAGGCAATTCCAGTTTAATGTAGTGTTGTAATTTTGGTTAATTATTTGTTTTTTCCAAGAGAATCCATGGCTAAACTACGGAGGGAAAGTTCATACTGTCGGTTGAATGCGATCAGTATTATTCCAGTCAGTTCTTAACAGAGGGAAAAAATTATTTTCTAGTCCGTTTTGTTTTCTGAAACGTTCCTAACCGGTGTTTACTACAACATTCCAGTCATGATTTTTTCCCCTGAAACATTCCTCTCTTTCTTTCTTTTTTTGAGAACATTCTAGTCCCTTGGGAAAGTGAAGCAAGGATGTAGCGGGTATTTTTACATATAAAAGAATAAAATGAATAAACTAGAAATTCATATTTTTGTTAACTATCGTCTGGACCAAAATTTTATATGTAAGAGTGCAACGTACAGCCAAGTAGTATTTTCTTTGAGAAAAATTAAGGCAAGAGGTGCATTAAACCTGAATTCGATGTATAACTGAATGTTCATCTAAAACAAGGGAGTGATATGTCATCTATCTCATTAGGTCAACAATGCAATGCTATATTGATCAACAGACATATATACCCATGTAACAAGACATTTCCACACCTATCTGCCTCATGTTTCGGGAAATTATGTGCGCTGGCATATACTTTTTTCCCTACCATACCATACCATGTTTCCAGGAAACAGAAAGTTGAAGTGGTGCACCTGGGTCTTCATTCCCAGCTCTCTTGCTTGGCCACTGACAATCAGCACCCTGATCGATCAACTCGGGAGTCATGTTCACTGCTGTCAAACTCCGCCTCCATTGGTAAATTTAGCTCCCAAGTCTAATGAGCCAGTTCAGGAATACTCCCTATAAACGAACCGGGGTGAGGCCATGCTTACTTTAGCTCATCAGATCGATCAGAATCAGACTATAATTCACAAGCCGAACAGATTTCTTTCGTCCTCAGAGACCAACGTGTAAATTGGGAAGATTGCAGGCAAGGCCAGCAGCCAGTGACTGTGTAAATGTGGAACCAACGTGACAATAGCCAAAGTGACAAACTAGGAAGACGAACCGTGAGGACTGCACAAGTTCCTAGTGCATTAACAGCAGCAAATATTATTAACGCACATTTCCAAGAATGCGCCGGAAAATGGAACGACAAGTACGTTGATCGACTATATTCACGTCGCATCGCCTTCTATACGCGTCTGGATGATGTCAATAAAAGCCAGCGCTCACCCTGAATCCAGATCGTAATCTCCACTGCTGACCAACATTTTGCAGGCCGCAGCGATGCTGTCTCCCTCCTCCCGCCGTAGTAGCGGCAAGAAACCTTTCATGGCGCCGCCGGCACCCGCGTCCATGGAGGAGAGGGACTGGGCGGCGCTGCCCGGCGACATCCTGTTCGCCGTCTTCCTCAGGCTGGGGCCCTGCGAGATCATGGAGGGCGCCGACCGCGCGTGCTCAGGGTGGCGGCGCGTGGCCGTCGGCGAGCCCAAGCTGTGGCGCCGCGTTGACATGGGCAAGGTCCGGCGGTCGCCGCGGTGGCCGGCGATGGCGCGCGTCGCCGTCGGCCGCTCCGCCGGCCAGTGCGAAGCCTTCTCGGGACCCTGCGACGATGACCTGCTACTCTTTTTGGTTGAGAGGTATGTATCTATATTCATGCGTCGTAACTCGAATCTTTCTTCAGAGTTTTGCAACTGGAAACTAGATAATTTTTCACGGCAACCATGTTTTTTAATTGTATATTCCTAGTTTCGTACTACTACAAACATCAACTTTAATTTTTTGGTATGCAGTAGTATTCTTGTATTCTACACGGTTTTATTGTTTTGTGCATGAGTTTGTGACCTTGGTTGTCTGTCTTAGTTATGTGATGACGATTAATCCAGTACGTTGATTACATCATTGCAAACATCGATGAAGAACTGTATGCCCTGATATATATACTCCCACCGAATCCTGAACTTTTTTTTTGAGAATGTTATACCTCACATGTATTTTCATCTTTAGTTTAAGTCCATCAAAAATTTTGAACCTAAGTTGTTTTTATTTATGCACACATTGCTGTCAAAGTTAAAAAACAACTGAGTCGCAGAAATCCTGAAGTAACGTACATTTGTGACTGGAGGGAGTAGATCTATGGTTCGATGCTCCCTGCACACAATTTTTTATAAGTTACTACTTGCTACAATCAATAGCATTAGTCATGGAGTACATATTATTATGCATTCAAATTTGACACAGAATTCCTTTATGCAGAGCACCTTCTTTGAAGAGCTTACATCTCACACATGACCAAGAATCCAAAATTGCTCTGAATGTGACATTACTCAAGAAGCTCCCTCTTCTTGAAGACGTTGATATTACACTGTCATATTTTAGTGACTCTGCCTCTAAGGAGTTGTTTGAAGCTACATGCGAAGCTTGTCCAGGTCTCAAGAATCTCAGAATGAGCTGCAACAAGGATATAAACTACGACAGCAATTACTATGATGACGACATGGATATTTATCATGAGAAAGCATATGTGATTCCAGTGATGTGTGAGTTACGCTCTTTAGAATTGTCGAGCTATAACCTCACTGCTGCAGGACTGACAGACATTATTGATAACTGTCCTCTACTGGAATCACTTAATGTTACTGGTGGTGCCATCATTGACATGATGGATCAGGAGCTGCGTGCAAAATGCGCTAGAGTGAAAAATCTGTCTCTTCCTTGCGACTCGGATGAAGACTATTATGAAGGATATGATCCATATGAAGGCTATGGATCGGGCTACTCATATGAATATTTTTACTACTAAGTCAATGTTAATAGGCAACTTTGAACTTATATTATTTAACTTATATTATTTACTAAGATATTACTTAGCACTATCTATATGATAGTCCACTTAACTTTATGGTTTTACGGAACTTTTTCTTTTGGATCACTTTCTATTAGTAGGCCAGTCGTAATTGAAACGAACCGGATTCCCAATTACGAGAATCAGACTCTCTGTACCCTTCAAATAGTCCCAGGAATAGCAGCTATCTCGTACAAAACTCATCTCAGTCGAATATCACATCCATACAACGATAAAAGGTTCATTACATGGCATAAATAGAACATAGCGGTCTGGTACAAGCCCTCTAGGCTAAATCGACAATGAGAAACAGCTACGACACGGTAGCTAAATCATATGGGTCCACACTCCATAGGCGTCCTTGAGCGCACGCGCAACCTTCAGTCGTACCATCCATCCTGGTTGAACTCGTGGTCGGGGTCTTCTCCTGTGTACCCAAAGTCTGTCCCCAAGAAAATGGGACAGGTCCACGTCACCAACCATAATATATATGATGCAAAGCTTTAAAGTGGCCGACTAGAGGATTAAAATAATCAAGGTAATAAGGCTAGGGGTTTCCCATGGAAGCTGCAGCAATAAACCCAAGTTCATCTCATCACCAGCATCTTTCCTCACCAGAGAGATCACACTCCCTAAATCCCACCATCAGCCCCACAACCACATCGGGCTCATCCTGCCGCAACAGGTTCCCGCAAATAGCATCCACCACCACCTTTCACTCACTAGTCTGACTCGGTGAGCTCCCTCCCCACCCTGTCTCATCAGCAACGCTGGACCGAACTCTCTGATAACCCAAAATCAAGGTTAAGGTAAGAAAGTAGATTCCCAAGCTGTCGGGGCTTATCAGAAGCGGGTTGTCTGTAACCGTGGACACGGCTATACATATAGTTTTCACTCTGCTGAGGTGGCACTCCTGGAATCCATCCGGGCTGCAAGGCTAGTCAGCAACCAACCTGAGACACAGCCCATAGCAAAGACCCTAAACAGTAACCGCGCCAATCCTGTCTCCCTAGGCTCAGGAAACATCTGAACTAACATCTGCCCCAGGGATGTGAAACCTTCCCACCGGGGCCAGTCGGGGGCAGTGGTAAATCAGGGAGAGTACGCCGCAACGAGTCCCCCTTACACATATCAAGCTCGAATCTCCTACTGTCTCGGCGCCGCACTAGAGTAGGCTTGCTGGAACCCTCCCCATTCTGGGTAGATGGTGAGCACGGTGGTCCGCGACCGAAACTGGATACCGACTCGGTCCTTAATTATCGGTGAGAGCGAGTATCAGCGTCATAAGCGATCCACCGCAATGGACCGCAATCGGCACCCATTATAGGTATTGCCGCCTAAACTCCTCAAAATACTCAAGTAACCAAGCAACCATGTATCCGCAATAGGTACCCCGTAGGGACTACCCGAGTGTAGTCCCCAAGCACCCCAATCAAATGATCGGGTTGTTATCACTCGCTTCCACCGCCTAGCTGCACTACTCCTACCCAAGCCCTCCCCAACTCACGCCAAGAAGATCAATCACAACCGTCCCCAACACATGCATAGCATAGCATTCTCATAAAGTGGATAATAGGTAGCAAGGAAACAGGGTAATTAAATGACAGTGCAGGCATATCAACATGCATATAAAGTTAAGCGCTAGCATACTAGTTTGCATGTCTAATAGGTATTTCAGAGGATGGTCGGGCGTGAACCTAGGTAGGCTTCTTCTTCCTCCTCGAAGCTGTAGTCGTAGTAGTCTGGCTCCTCCTGGCCCTCCGGGGCTCCTAGGGTTACGATAAATAAAATAAGACGCGGCTACTAGCAAAGAAACACCAAAACGGTGAGAAAGGAAGATCCAAAGAACACCAAACACTACATTAACGCGTAGATCATGATTTTAGAAAAATATAGAAACTGGTTTCATATTTTTCTGAGCTACGGTTGATTTATTATTAATTTTCAAAGTTTAAATCATTTTCTGAAAATATTAAATGATTTTCGGAAAAGAAAAACAGAAAAAAATCAGCCTGCTGATGTCATCATGACGTCATGCTGACACACAGTAGTGGGGTCCGCCTAGGGTGACGTCAGTAGTGGGCCCTGCTGACGTCAGCGTTGACTTGGTCAACGGTCAACGGTCAGCTCTGGTTAGTGGGCCCCACCGGTCAGTGACACGCAGTGGCTGACATGTGGGCCCCATGCGTCAGCGCAGTTAAAAGAAAAAGAATTAAACGCGACTGGGCTGAAATTGGGCCGAAAGATGGCTGGGCCGAGAAAGTTCAAGGGTGCAAACCAAACTTTAGCGCAAGATTTGGCCCACGAAGGGGGCGTCGGCTGGGTCCTGGTGCTGTGGACTAAGTCCACCGTGCGCCGTGAGAGTGGTGCACGTGAACCGGGTGCACGGGATCTGGTGTGGCCGGGCGTGTGGCTTCGGCTGGCGGCGACGGTCGACGGTGAAGATCGCCGGAAAAGGCTTGGGAAGGCTCGAGGTAGAGCGCTAGAGCTCGGCTAGGGTTCGGCGGTTGGACTTGGCTTGAAAAAAGGGAACCTTGCCTAAGCCGGACCTGCTCTCCACACGAGCGGCGGCGGCGCGGCCGGAGCTCCGCGGCGACGGCCCGGCGAGGCGGCTCGAGGCCTCAGTTTGGCTCCAAAGGTGCGGGCTTGCACGCGCGTGACCACCACGCGGCGGCCTCGGCTGCTGGAAGGCGACGGCGGGTTGCAAAGCTAGCTTAAGCGGCGGTGACAAAGGCCCTGCAAGAAGACATGAGACACAGCACGAAGGCTGGCTCCAGACAAAGGCTGGCTCGGTGGCAAGCTTGCGCGGCGGCTCCGTGGCGGCTCACTTTGGGTAACGTAGTCGAACACAGCAGCTCGGGGAAGGCTTGCGGTGCTCCGGCGACCTCCTTGCTCCCACGAACGGCTCGGGCTTGACCTTCTCCGGCGGCCTCCACGAGCGGCGGCAGCCGCGGCTTGTAGCTTGACGGCGGGGACGGCGATTGGCGCCTTCTTCCCTCACGGCTTCTCCTCCACGAGCTTCCCCGATACCTTCTCCCTCTACTCACCCTCTCGAACTGGATCTAGACCCCAAGGGGGGCGGTGGCGGCTCGAAGGGGATGGAGCTCCCCCGGCGGTGGTTTTATAGGGGCTCGGCTAGGGCTGGAGAGGGCACGGGCGACGAGATGAAGTGCCCTAGCGCCCGCGGCCACGCGGCGCGCATCGGACGGGCCGCACGGGAGGGTCGATGGGACCGGCTCGGATCACGGGTGCGGCGGCAGAGAGGAGGCGGCCGTGCGCGAGGAAGAAGAGGTGGAAGGGGAAAGCTGACGTGCGGGCCCCGCACGTCAGTGGCTGCGGCGAAGGGGGTACGCGCGGGTGAGATGCTGGGCCGGCGGTTGAGCCGAAAGGCCGGTTGGGCTTGCTGGCTGGGTTGCTCGGGGAAAGGAATTCAAGGGTGGTTTTCGGACTTTGGTTTGAAATTCGGCCCACGAAAGTTAGTAGGGTTTGACAATTAGTTTGGCTTAGTTAGTGTTTGAATTTAAATCTAGAATTTGAATTCAAACCAACCAAAAATGCAATAAAATTAAATTTGCAGTTCAAATTATTTTTAATTAATTTTAAATTTGCCTAAGAGCAAAGGGAGCAAATCCGAGCAATCTTATATGTTAGTTTGCATGCACTCATTTTCACCAATTTTTTTTTTTAAATTCACATTTTTGTATTCAACAATCCTAGGGGATTTTAATGTTACTACTGTAATGATGTGGCTAGGGTCTGTGGTAATGAGATTATCCTTTTATCAGCATGGGATGAGCGTCTATAATATGATGCTCTTTGCAACGTGTCATAAAGACCTAATGTGACAATGCGTTCAACTTTATGGTTTATGGAATCTAATCACTTTTGGTCAGCAGCATGTATTAGTCATCTGTATAATGAAGTTTGGGTATGTGGGAATGAGATCAACTATCAGCATTGGATGAGATCAACCATCCCTTTGTATGATAAGGCTCTTTGTATTCTGCCATAGTAGAAGGACTTATTTAACATAATGAATGTAACATATGCTAACTAGAGCAATATATCCTACATCGTACAACCTCTACTGTGTAATACAAGTCACTGTAGAGATTTTAGCATAGATTAGAAGGACTGACAAACGACGCATGTACCCCTAAGGCCAGTCTCAATGCACCATTTCACTACACGGTTACCTAGACTAAAAACTAGGTAACTGTGCCAAAGGAGTGTCATGTGATGAAACTCCTCTCACATACTATGAAACTCTTTGCTTCTCTCTCCTATGCCACGTCAACAAATTTAATGCCATGAAACCCCCACTGAGATTGGCCTAAGTTTATAAATAGAAAATTGTGTTGTCTGCTTGTATTAATGGAAGTTGCAGATAACGAGGAGTCCACACCCAATCAGCAAGCTAACTTGTATTGGAGTATTTATTTTGCTTAATTATAATATGCTTAGTGTGACTTGTATTGGAGTATTACAAATCTTGACTCCTTAAGCATGCACCTTGTATTAAACGGCGGATGGAGTATAGGAACTTGAGGCGAACGAACATTTGACATGCATGGCGAAAAAATCAATGAAAAAACCCAAGGGGCTATAATTCAGTACTCTCAGGGCATGTACAGCCCTTAGACGGTATGTTGTCTGTAGAATCTCGAACTACGCATACAGACGGATGTACAGACAGCTCATACAGTCCATAGACAGAGAGGTCGTCTATAAGCTATTTAATGCTTTGTATTGAGCTTAAGATCAATTACGAATACATTTATGTATACTATTGTGCGGCTCGATTTAGATCCTTTTGAGTTGCTTATGTAGTGATCCAAATTTGATAACTGAATTTCTAAGAAGTGACTATCACTATTGATTCTCACTATAGCTGTAGCACTGCTGTTTGCAGCAACCATATAGACGTGAACTAAAAAATACAAGGTGTTGGAATCGATCTCGTCCACACAAATTGAAGCAAAAAAAATAATAATAACAAAATCTCCACCGCGGAGCTCCATCCTCTCTCACCTCTCGCTGCTCATCTGCACTCTCTTCCTCCTCTCTCTCATTGACTTTCTCTCCCTCTCTTCCATGGGCGCCACTGACCAGCAGATGGGCGCGGGAAGCAGACCCAGCAGGTGTCTTCTCCGCTACCCCGGAGGCGGCGCTCTGGAAGTCCGCTACGTAGGCTGGCTGGGCGCCGGGATCCGGTACTGATGTTCAGCTTCGTCTATCCTCTGCTGCCTCTAGCTCTTGCATGCCATGTCTGTCTTCAGAGACCCGGGAGTTTCAGGCTTACAGCTCACGGGACCTAAGGAACGACGGCGAGCAGCCAGTGGCTCAACCCTGCCCCTACCCCAATGGCCCGTCTCCATGGCGCGATGAGCCAAAGCTCGACTCAGAGCTCGTCGGCGCGGCGCGTGCACCAGCGCGGGGCCGGTGGCCTCCTCCTGGTGTGGGATCCGAGAACGGCGTGGAGGCGGAGGAGCAGGAGGCCCTGTCGCCGTTCTGTGGCCTCTCCTTCCTGCCGCCGCTCGATCCACTCCTTTCCTACAGCCGGCAGACATGGCAGCGCGGGGAGGAGCTCGAGCGGCGCTGGAGGATTTGGCGCGAGGGGGCGGAGCGCGGGAGACAGGGCGGAGCGTGGGATCCAGCCACCGTCGCTCGGTGGAGACGCTTCGTACAGCCCGGTGTTGCGCGTCGCCTGAGCATCGGGGAACGGGACGACCCCGTCGTCTGGTGTAGCGACGCGGAGGCCGTGGGTTGAGAGTGACGGGGTTGTTTTTGCAAAATTACTGTCCTACAGACGGGTGCTACAGACGGGCTGTACATGCCCTCATGGCCACCATTTGGGTTGACTTAAATATATTCCAGTTAGAGCTAGCGCAGTTAAGCCTCTTTAATGGATTTGCTTCAACATTGGTGCTGATATGGTGCACAACTTGTGGAGAGGAAAGACTACTCACCTTTTGTCAAGTACACAGATTGTGTTTTTGCAAGCTGATAACACTACTACAGCATGCTCATGACTATCGGGCCAAAATCCCAATCACTACACTCGGTGATGTCAAAATCATAAGAAACGACACCCACCCAGGCCAGCCCTGCCACTGCCGGCCAGCTTCACTTCTTGGAGCGGCCCCGTTGTCATTCGATCCTCGAGCCACCTTCACCTCCTTCGGTCCTGCCACTCGTCTCCTCTGCCGCCGTGCAGCCCCCACTGCCACCATCGGCCACTTTGCTCCGCTATCCTCCGCTGTGCCACAGCCCCCGCCATTGCATCTCCTGGCCACCTCGCTTCATCTGCCGTCCACAGCGTCGGAGCCGTGATGTCCCGGTCTGGAACATGGAAGTAATAACCTTTTGCTGTCAGTTTTCACACATCCAGAAGTGACAGACTGTTTGATAAAATGATTATAGAAGATGGCCGATAAATAGGGCAGATACTGATGTGATAGGTTAGGAGGGTGGTCAAGAGAAACGCAGCAAGAATCAGGGTTAATTAAGAATATCTCACAGCACACAAACAGTGTGCCCGGCCCATGTCCATGTGAGCAGCTTTAGGTAACACGAACCGGTGCTAAAGGGTCTCGAGGGCACCCAATTTTACACCCGGTGCTAATATTACATTAGCATCGAATCTTGAGTGTGCCAAGGCATATGAGGGAGCGGAAGATGGTTTCTCTCGTAGTGATTGTTCATGCATACATGATGTTTTAAGTTAAAATTCGTTGGGTAATAGCCGACATAATTAAGTATTCTAAAAAAATATGGAGTAGTTATCAGATTTTCATCATTACTTTTTGTAAAATAAATTATATTGTGAATACTATTAATTTTCTTGGATATCATAGCCTATCAAACTCATTATTTTGGGATAACCCTGTATCATCCTTTCATCATAGTTTTATATTTCTCTGCCGATTACTTGTTGAACTAGTCATAGCAGCTATATTTCCGAAACGATGGATCAGAAACAGGGAATGAGTAACATGTATTTGTAAGGACGACTTGTTTGGAAATATTTTTACACTATAGCAATGTAATTGACTAATTGTTTCAGAATGATTCCCGGCTGCGTTTTTCCTTTGAGAAGAATTCCCGGCTGCGTTAAGTTGCAGACTATGACAAACTTGTACCAACTGTACTGCCGACACGGTTTACATTTTCAGCGAAATTTCAACGGTATTTCAAAAAAAATTGTTTATTGATAGGGTCCAAAATTTTTTAGACCAAAAATTCGTCCACTAAAACTATCTAACGTGTTAAACATATGATATTTTGTTATATTTCTTTGTTGTTACAAATACAATGATGATATATGATGGTTTAGAGACTATTTATAGTAAAATAACGTAAAAATAGTTTTTGAGAAAAAAGTTAGGCCCGATATTCCCAATATTTCTTATTTATCAGTTGGACCAAAATTGTTTTTACCCGACTTAGGGCCTGTTTGGCATGACTCCAGCTTCACAGATTCATGCTCCAGCTCCAATAACATTACGAATAGATGAATGTACCCGATTGAACTTCTCTGTTGGAGTATTTGGTTCCATACCTCGATGCCACTCGGGCAAATGATACCTTTCACCCTTGTATGGAGCTAGGTAACCCGGCGATTAGGATAGCCCGCATCCACAACATAATACTTGCCTTCACGTATGTGAAACATCATTAGAATTTTTAAATAAAACATTAGCATGCATGTGACTTGTTTAAAGTTGCCTATACATATTTGTATCTTGAGGCGGATGTGGGAAAACATCATGATCCACTTCCATTGCATGGTACAATACACTTGTGTCATGCAAAGCACCCGGTTGACCCGCAGCGACATAAGCGAACCTCATGTCAAAATCACAAATGGCAAGCACATTCAGAGCTGCAATTCCTGTCTTTCCAATGTACCTCACTTGTTCTTCAGGTGGAAGAGAGACACGAATATGAGTTCCATCTAGAGCACCAATGCAACCCTTAAAGTGTGGATACGCTCTCCTATCATCTCGAATTCTTTTGTGAACAGTGGAGAAATTTGGATCAGTAGGCCTCAAGTAATCTTTTGCCATGGCAATGACACAATTTAGCACTTCCTGAAATTTCCTACTAATGGTTTCACCAGAGTTCTTGAACTTATTTTGACCTCTTCTATTTGACTCACATCCACTGCATATGAATAGAAAAATTCCAAGCATTTCAATTGTATTCATGTGCTTGCTAGGTTGCAATCCATACCTCTTAACCAACACATCATGGAGATCAAAGAAGCATTCAGTATTCATCCGAAGCATCCTCTGGCATTCCCCTGGAGTAGCAAACAACTCATTCAACCACCCCATACCACTCAGCTGCGATGTCCTTGGTGGTGCCTTTTCCAAATACAAGTCAGCATAAACATGTGCTAGTTTAGCACCACTGAGAATCATATTAAAAAATTTGTCATCAGCATCCCTATTTTCATCACTCTCTTCTGGCATCTGTACACAAAGAAGATAGAAGTGAAAATATAATTACTGGAGGCAAGTGCAAATAAGAAGACTAGACTAGTGCAATAAAATTGTTGGAAAGAAATATTGCATAGAAGTACTGAATACAGGTACTGATTATGAAACAAAATAAAAAAGGCTACACTCAGACAAGTGCAAATGAGTCTTCAGACATTGTAACACCCTAAAATTCCATCACATTTAAATCATAGCAACTTGGTTTAATTTATTTTTCTAAGGACTTAATTAAATTTTTCAAATAAATTAGCCTAAAATTATTTAAATGATGTTTAAATATTTTTAGGCTCAA
>OAMR01000013.1:2582701-2601014 GCA_900205405.1 Echinochloa crus-galli | reverse complement strand
ACTACGGGAAATCAAAGCTTGGCCGCCCTAAATACACTCGGTAAAAGGTTTCCTGAGTGTAGCACTCGGCAAAGAGCCCTCGGCATAACAAGTGACGGCAAAGTGCTCTTTACCGAGTGTTTTTTCTCGGACACTTAGCACGCTTTGCTGAGTGCTAAAAGGGCTTGGCAAACACATTTTGAGAAAATAAAAAAAATCTGTCGGGTGCGGTCGCTGCCGCACCGGCTGTCCGCGCCCCACCCGCGCCCACTCCGCCCGTCCGAGTTACCTGCGCCCGATCTGCCCGGCCGCGTCACCCGCGGTCGCTGCTGCCGATGCCGCACCGGCTGTCCGCGCCCCGCCCACGCCGACCCGGCCCAGGCTGCCCGCTCCACACGGGCGTGCCGCCCTAGCCCTGGTAGCCCACTCTGCCCAGCTGCCCCACCGCGCCGTGACAAGCCGGCCTCACCGCCGACCACGCGCCGCTCTAAGGCAACGACGCTGTCGTTGCCACGGAGCCGGAGCCGGCCACGGAGGCGCGCATCGAGAGGAGCCGCCAGTCGGAGGCCGCGGCAGAGTGGACCTCGTCAGGGAAGCTGATTGGGGGCTAGTTTACCCTGATACTTCGATACGGATACGGATACTTGATACGACGATACTTTGATACGCTATTTTTCCAAAAACACCGATACGGAGATACGCGAATATATGTATTATATTTATATTTTATAAGTATATAATATAAAGAATGCAAATGCATATCTAATTCATAAATATTTCTCAAGAGATTGGATCATCTAATTGCCAAAGTATTGATATAATAGCTAATGTTTCTCCTTTTAAGATGGGACAAGAAATGATGATTTATAGGTATGATGTGAAGGGTTATGGTTTCGATGTATCTAGAAAGAATCGGGAAGGTGTCGACAAATTATCGGAATTGTTTTATTTTTTATAAAAATATTAAAATATCCGATACTTGTCGGACAAGTATCAAATGAGTATTAGTATCTAATACGAGAGCTTTCGCAAGTATCCGCGCAACGTACATTGGGGGATAGCGTGCGGAGGTTAGCGTCCATGGCCGGGCTCCAGCGTGTGGGGGGCGCAAGCTCAAGCTAGCCGCCGTCTAGTCGCGCCACCGGGGCCAGCCGCTGGTCTAGCCGCTGCCTCACCGCGCCGCCGGGACCGGCCGATCACATGGCCCCAGGACGCGCCGACCGCCTGGGAGAGAAGCTGAGAGAGATGAGAGAGAGAGGGAGATCCTTATCCGAAGAAGATGGGAGGGGTGTGGCTGTGAGAGAGAGATGGCTGGAGCCACGAGCGGTAGGTGCGAACCAATAGGGAGACTCTATTTTAGTTGGCCCGATTGATGACATGGGTGGTTTGCAGAGTGCACAAAAAACACTCGGCAAACCCTATCTTTACCTAGTGTTTGGGTATGACCCAATTTATATTCTCTACGACCTATACAAAATGAATTGAAGTCAAATTCAATTTCGACCATCAATTTGACTTCAAATCCTAACGAGTACTTCTCAACTCTCTCAAACTTCTTTGGAGATTCTTCGATTTACAAGCAACATGTACAACAACTTATCCGAAATGTTCTCAATTTTTTACTATGGACTCTACTTATGATAATAATGATATCATGATTTTCAGACTTCATTTGATTTTTTTAGAATTTAAAATCATTCAGATCATATTAGTGGTCATATTTCTTGAACAAGATGTTCAAAATTTCTTTTCCTTTCATGGGTAAGGCCTTAAACTGGACTAAATAACATGAATATAAGTTTTCTACTCATTGTATTCTATTATTGGAACCACTTGCAGTTGAAATTTGCCTTCATTCAAAAAATTGCTTAAAATTTATTTAATTAATTAAATATAGCTAACAAATATAAAAATGTACCAAAATTTAATATGGAGTAACACATGTTATATGTGGAGAATAGACAAAGTTTTGAAGCCAAAAGAAAAAACACTCGGCAAAGGGCTTGTTTGCCGAGTGTTTTTTTGACACTCGGCAAATAACATGAACATAAATTTTTCTACTCATTGTATTTTATTATTTTTAGGAACCTGCCCTCATCAATTACAGGTTAAATTTACTGGCACACCATCGAAGTGAATCAAATCTTTGAGGCCTTATCGTGTGTTGATTGCGTAGAAGTTCACCGCTGGTTTTTTTCATCAACACATTTTGGCACGCCTGGTCGGACAATGCAAACATATCTCATCATGACCAAAAACATAACCCTGGGAATTCATTTGATTTGGATCCAGGTAACATAGCTCACCATCATGTATCATCTGTTCAATGCCATCCATCACATCATCATCTGCTATTGTCTCTGCAAAGTTATCCATGAATGATCCATGACCGACATTTCCCGTATCATTTGGTTGTGAGGCTTCATTCTCACCACGTGTGGCCTCTTGGAACGTTTTCTGCAATTTCTCAACCACATTTGGTTGTGTGGCTTCATTCTCACCTTCCTCCCCATGCTTGTTCCAAACCCTGTAGTTTGCCATGAAACCCCTACACAGCAAGTGGCGTTGGATCTGCTCGACGTTTCCAAACTGCTTCTGATTTGTGCAATCAATGCACGGACAATACTGATATCCATCGCTTGTATGGTACGACCTCGCAACATTCACAAAGGAGTCAACCCCGTTGACAAATGAGTCATCTGAACTGGTAACGTACATCCAACCTCGTTTATCCATCTATTACAGACAAAATAGGTTTGTCCTTAAACCAATATTCTAATAAAAATAATAATGCCAAATTATTTGCAAATCAATCGCACCGCTTGATACAAACCATGAGTCAAGTGAGTGAATCAAATTGAGCGAGTACCAAATTGAACCAAGTGGAGCCGAGGTCAAAATTGATGAAGAAATTGATGACAAACAACCTAGAGGCAAAAAAAAAATAGTTTTCATCACATTTTTGACGATTTGCTAAAACGTCATTGTGTTATGGGCCCGATTGTGACGAAAATGGTAAAACGTCACTATATTTTGGGCCTAATACCCACTACTGTGAATCTATGACAAAAATTAGAGAATCGTCATAGATGGTGCGTAACTATGACATTTTTTTAAAATGTCATAAGAAAATCGTCATGGATTAACACATTTCTTGTAGTGTAAAGAATCATGGAAGAATGCCTATAATGTGTCCTCAAGCAAGTTATTAATGATCTACCTACTAAATTCGAGTTGCTCCATTGAATTTCATGAGAAATGAGCTCTAGAGAGGATGAAAGAGCCCCTCCATCAAATTCATGTCAAATTTCAAATTTAGTGGATAAAACAAGCTATAAATTGGAAGAGTTGAGTGTTACCAACCTCAAAAAAAGTTGATGGATAGCTTTCTTCAAAAAACGTGACCTTTCTTGAGCAATTGGGTGAGAAATGGCCGCAACAATGGTGAAAGAAATGGTGGGCGTCGGGTTGGAGAAGAAGAGTGGGAGGGGGAAGTGGGGTTTTGTACTGTACGAGACATCACAAACGGTTCCTAAAACGGGGTTCCGAACACGAACCGTTTATGATGCTGGTCCATCACAAACAGTTCGTGTTACGAACCGTTTGTGATGTCCCTCCTATACAAAGCTTTGGGGGAAGCAATGACCAATCACATTTCATGAGAAATGAGCTCTAGAGAGGATGAAAGAGCCCCTCCATCAAATTCATGGCAAATTTCAAATTCTTGTGGTTCAAACATGCTACAAATTGGAAGAGTTGGGTGTTACCAACCTCAAAAAAAGTTGATGGAGAGCTTTCTTCAAAAAACGTGACCTTTCTTGAGCAATTTGGTGAGAAATGGCCGCAACAATGGTGGAAGAAATGGTGGGCGTCGGGATGGAGAAGAAGAGTGGGAGGGGGAAGTGGGGTTTTGTACTGTACGAGCCATCACAAATGGTTCCAAAATACAAACCGTTTGTGATGCTAGTCCATCACAAACGGTTCGTGTTACAAACCGTTTGAAATGGCCCTCATCACAAACGGTTCCAAGGCAGATGGGACATGTAGCCGTTGGAACCGTTTGTGATGAGATCATCACAAACGGTTTCCTAGAACCGTTTGTGATAGACCGTTTGTGATGACGAGTTGTGTAGTAGTGATCATCAGTGCTACCATGGAAGATCTCAAGTAAGAACAGAAGACAACCATGGAGAAGATGATGCAAGAATACCAACAAGCTTGCCTCCAATCATTCAGTGTAACAAAAAGATGGCAGGCTGTTCAGAAAGATCCATTTCCAAAGCGTTACGACATCATGATCACTAAAGATACTACCAAGTTCCAGGTAATGTTCAGCTCGGCTATGCATCATGCATTGATCAATCAAACGGGAGTCCTTGTGAATGCAATATACAATTCACTGATGGACGTTATGCTTGGAAGTTTGTCGCAACCAGGTTATAGAGGGCCATGGTACTTAACTCCAGGTACACCGGCCAATGGGATGTCTAATTAAGGGCAAAAACGTGATATCTGACGGAGGAGTTCCGATGCCGCTGAACTTTACTCCTCAGAATATAACTTTAATTCAGAATGCCCCTCTTACACCCCCCACCGTTCATGACACCATCTAATCAAGGGAATCAAGCTCAGACAAGCGCCAACGGAGCAGCTCAGTGTCAACCGCAAGTTCCCCAAACCTCACAGCCGATGGGCCCTCAGCCATTGGCTCAGTTGCATCAAGACCCTCAGATGCAGCAGTCCCCTCAGACTCCACGTCAGGTCATTCCGTTTGCTCAGACATCAGCTCAATACACGCAACAACCTGGGTGGCAGTGTACAGTATACTCAAGGGTTTCGACAGCCGATAGTACATTACCCCCAATCACACTTCCCAGGCCAACAGCTCAGGAGACCTAGTCAGCAGCATATTGTCCAGACGTTACAGTTGATGAACACACAAATGCAATCATAGGTTCAGCAAGACAATCATGATCCTCGAACCGGTGGATTTCCTAACCCTCAACCAGGAATACAAGCTTTAGGAGGACAGCTATTGGCATAGACGGAATATCAGCAATTTAGTGCTAGTGACTGGGTGGATCAAGTAGTCGATGTGATTCAGATTCACTTCGGTCTCAAGCCTAAGGAGAAACCTTAAATATACCGGAGGCCTTACCGAGAAGCTTATGATCAGATTTATATGCCTCATTGTTACAGAGTGCCAGATTTCAGGAAGTTTTATGGACAAGACAACATTTCTACTTTGGAACATAGAAACTCCTGTTCCGACCATGGTGGGAATGGTTGAGTTTTTTTTATATAAAAACGTAACTACGACCATTCAGTTTTCAGGAAAGTGAGGGTGACAGTGAATATAGTCTAGTAATAAAAATCCAAACATTACAGGACCTACTGATGTTTGGGATATTTTGAGTTGAACAATTTAATGATATCATACCTATATGGCAAGGCTGCAAGGGTTGTTTGGGAATACTATTGTTTGCAGGTGTTAAGTTGCTTAAATTTGGTTGCTCAAGAGAAATCAAACTTCAAGTAAAACTTTTCAGTGGCCCTTTTGCAACCTTCCACCAAATAAATATTGTGGGCTTATAAAGCCCACTGGATCCTTGATTTTCCTCTTCCCAATCTGATCTCTATACTTCACAGATCTGGCGATGATGCCCTCCTCCAGCAGCCACCATCGCAGTCGCAAGATGCCTCGCTCGTCGGAATAAGCTTCCCTGGAAGAGAGAGAGAGGGACTGGGCAGCACTGCCCCAAGATATCCTCTTCGCCGTCTTCCTCAAGGTAGGACCCCTTGAGATCTTATTTGGCGCAGACCGCGTATGTGTGGCGTGGTGGCGCGTTGCTGTCAACGAGCCCCTGCTGTGGCGCCACATCGAGATGGGCAAGCTCCCAATGTCACAGTGGCGATGGCGCGCTGCCGTGCGCCGTGCGGCAGGCCAGTGCGAATCCTTCGAGGCACAGGGCTGCAGTGATGCATCGCTGCTCTATTTGGTCAAGAGGTATCCATCCGTTCATCGTTTACCTCTCTTCAATCTCTTTAATAAATTATTGCCTCTTGAATCACAAACAAGATTAATTTACCTATCTGCCCTAAGGTTAATATTCAGTGTTTTTTTTCTGGTCTTTACTTTTGTTGTTCTGTTAGAGTTATTTGTAGTTAATTTTTACCTGGATTCACCTCCAGTAAAGATGTTATAGCCTAATTCTAGTGGGGTGGAAGATAGGCCAGTAGGGATTTATTAAACTAATCCAAATTGATAATTGTTTTTTTGTGATTAGACTAAATAGCTTGCACTACTCTATTTTTTGTTGTCTAATTACAATATATGCTATTTGCAAACTTTGGGGTTTAGCTGATTGTTTAGCCAAGATGAATAGGATACCCTTGATAAAACAGCCATAAGAATTAAACAGCGCTATATTTGTGTATGTCATAGCTAGATAGGAAATCAGGTTTTCGTAAAAAGAATATTTGCACTCTGCTATTCAGATTCAAACACAAATGAAAGAGTTCTCGATCCAAACCTTATTATTACCTAATCGGTAATTAAATGGGCCTTGCTTGCCATGATACAGGGTGGTGTGACCTACTGATGGAAATAATCCTCTGTGTATCTAGGTCATCTAGTGTCTAGGTTCATCGCTACAAGTGCTTGCTAGATTTCAGCTTATAGTTCACGAGAATAATAGGAGGCATTGATTGCATAAATTAGGTGGATATTATGGGTAGGTTTGCAGCCATATATCAGCTATATATAAACGAGAATAATAGGAGGCATTTGATTACATATATTAGTGTGGAGTCATAAAAATACTTGCCTGTTGTTTTATTCTTGTGTGTGTGTGCCACCACAGATATACTAGTACTCCCTCCGGTTTGATAAAGGAAGTCGTTTAGGACAGCGACACGGTCACTAAAGCACAACTTTGACTTCTCTTTTCTATAAAAATATCTTTTAAAAAGTTATATATTTATACTTTTATGAAAGTAATTTTCAAGACCAATCTATTTATATAATTTTTACATTTTTAAACTCAATGATATAAATGTTATTCATGATTTATATTCCCAATGTTTGACTGAAACCTTGTCCAAAACGACTTCTTTTACTAAACCGGAGGGAGTACTGTGTTTGTGATAAAGACCTAGAGAGTGAGAGAGTGAGTCACTAGTATGATTATTATCGTGATTGATTATGTCTCATGCTAATTTAAGGGCATCCGTTCGTGCAGGGCTCCATCATTGAAAAAACGCTGACTCTTACAATGTTATATACCATTTGAAATATTGAATAAGCTGATCAAGCAGTTTCTTCTCCTGGAAGAACTAGAAATTGAACACAGAGATTTTGGCACCTCCTACTACAAGCAGTTAATTGGAACTGTTTCCGATGCTTGTCCTTGTCTGAAGAAACTTAGTCTGAGGCTACCGTATCCTTATAACTCTAGACCTTACCATCTGGATGGGGACACGGAGATTCTTGGTGCAGCAAAGTGTGTGATCCGGCTAATGCGCCAGTTGCACACTTTAAAGATGACAGATTGTGGCTTCACTGTGGAGAAACTGGTTCCTATCATCGACAATTGCCCTGTACTTGAAATCTTGAATCTCTGCATATTACTAACTGTTATGACAGATGGCTAAATGTGGAGCTACAAGAAAAATGCAGAGTGGAAAACATTACTGTTACAAGTGATTCAAATGAAGATCCCTGATGATCAAACACAACTATATAGTTACGAATTCGCAGTGGAGGACTTTCAATCTGTATCTGCCATCCTTCGACAAATTGTTCCAGTACTGAAGTCTGTATGCATTGTTCTATTGATTATATTTTACTTTGGCTTAACAGGCCCATGTTATGTTATTGAACTTTAATTATGTTATCTTCGTATATGCACAACATTTCTTCTAAGGGTTTCCACTTCGTTACGAATTTTGAACAGGGATCCCAACATCCGGAATGTCCAAGATCACACCCTACATTTTCTCTATATATCATCCTCCTAATCGATAATATGGAGGCATGCCAGTGCTTTGAATACAATAAATCTGGCAGAAGAGAAAAAATGGATCCAATCGATAGATTCAAAGAAATATTCCATAAATTCATACAACAAAGTTTTGGGTAATAAAGAAATCCATAGAACACATCAAACATTAAATAAATTCATACAACAAAGTTGAACTGATGACATGTATCAATACAAAAATCATTCTTAGGGCAATGTCTTAGTACACTAATAATGGATAGGTAGAATGCCGCAGTCGAAGCTTGTGGCTGGCCTGCTCATATTGAAATGCTAGAAAATTGTTGCTGGACCATCACATTGTAATGCTCCCACAAGCAATCACAAGTGACGACCCACTGGCATTGATGCAAAGCATAGGTGTGGACAAAGTACCTTTCTAGTTGACACTATGAATCAGGAAGAGTAAAATGCACATCGAGCCCTTAAACTTGCCATGATGTGTCAAATAGGTTCATAAACTTTGAAAATGCGTTTTTGGGTCGCTAACCTCTTTTAGCCGTTCACCGGTGGTCCAAAACACCGCACAGACTCTTTTTTGCTGATGTGGCGCTGCCACCGTGGCTTTCATGCAGGTGCGACTCACGCGAGGGCATTCGGTGGTGTGGATGATATGAGCGGAGCCCAAAAATCCCCCCGTATTTTCACAACTCAATCTTTCCTCCCTCCTCGGTCCTCGCGTTCTTTGACTAGGAGGCGGAGAGGCGAACAAGGACGATAAAATTGATTGGAGGGAATTGCCATCGAGATACAGATGGAGAGGCAGTGTCGCCAAAAAAGAATTCACGTGTCATTGTGGACCATTGTAGAATGAGTAACATTGATTAGAGGTGCAAAATGCGATTTTCAGAGTTTGTGGAGATATTTAACACATCACGACAAGTTTTAGGGTCTGTCGTGCATTTTAGTCAATGGGGAATTCCATTACAAGATAAGTTAGATGGAGATTTTGATTTGAGGGATGGGGCTAAGGAAGAGGGATTTGCTAGGAGAAAGGAATAAAACTTCTAGTAACTATGGATGGCTGGGTGCAACATATATAACTCAGTGGAATGCATTCGCATGTAAAAGAATAAGAAAGGCCAATCTGTTAGAGGACAAACTGGAAAAAGAAATAACCCGTAGAAGCAGTGTTCAACCTAATATTTTCAGTCAAAATTTCAATGGGAGTCTGGAAAACTGGAACAAAAACAGGGCAGAATTTTCAAACTATTGACAAATATTTGACTAAAATTTGAAAACATGAATTCGTTTCCATCCAAATGGAAACCAAAATTACCAGTATATGCATATCAGTAAACCTCAAATTCGCTGATTTTTTTGGGAACTTCAGCCAAAATTCCGTATCTAGAGAGAAGTCACTGGGGCCCTGTTTAGTTCCCAAATTCACTATGCAAAAAAAGACTCCCATCATATCAAAATGTCATAGCATGCATCGAGTACTAAATGTAGATAAAATCAAAAACTAATTGCACAGTTTGGTTGTACTCTATGAAACGAACATTTTAAGCCTAATTAATAAATTTTTGGACAATTTTTTACACATACAAACGAAATGCTACAGCGCCACTGTGCAGAATCGGCACCACCCGATTCTGCATCTAAACGCGGCCTAGGACTCTGGGATTCCTATCAATACGTCATAGTAGTCTCATATTTTCACTCAACGTGAATTGTCACATCTGACTAGTTGGACAGCTATTTCAAACCATGACATACTACGTACAGTGGCTCATTTGCTCAGACAAGTGTTGTAAAGAGTAACTATTGACTAAAAGAAAGAGTGAGATAAAAACTTTAAGTAAATTTCAGGGGGGCTTTCGCAATCATCCATCTAACATGATCTTGCATCTCCCTCCTGCCTTCCTAGTCTCAACTCGCAAACGCTCCAAGTCCAAGATCCACGAGGTACCAACGATGGCGTCCTCGCCCGAGCGCAAGAACCCTCGCCCGTCGGCCTCGGGGTCCCCGGCGGCGAGGGACTGGGCGTCGGTGCCACCGGATATCCTGAAAAAAGAATTCACGTGTCATTGTGGACCATTGTAGAATGAGTAACATTGATTAGAGGTGCAAAATGCGATTTTCAGAGTTTGTGGAGATATTTAACACATCACGACAAGTTTTAGGGTCTGTCGTGCATTTTAGTCAATGGGGAATTCCATTACAAGATAAGTTAGATGGAGATTTTGATTTGAGGGATGGGGCTAAGGAAGAGGGATTTGCTAGGAGAAAGGAATAAAACTTCTAGTAACTATGGATGGCTGGGTGCAACATATATAACTCAGTGGAATGCATTCGCATGTAAAAGAATAAGAAAGGCCAATCTGTTAGAGGACAAACTGGAAAAAGAAATAACCCGTAGAAGCAGTGTTCAACCTAATATTTTCAGTCAAAATTTCAATGGGAGTCTGGAAAACTGGAACAAAAACAGGGCAGAATTTTCAAACTATTGACAAATATTTGACTAAAATTTGAAAACATGAATTCGTTTCCATCCAAATGGAAACCAAAATTACCAGTATATGCATATCAGTAAACCTCAAATTCGCTGATTTTTTTGGGAACTTCAGCCAAAATTCCGTATCTAGAGAGAAGTCACTGGGGCCCTGTTTAGTTCCCAAATTCACTATGCAAAAAAAGACTCCCATCATATCAAAATGTCATAGCATGCATCGAGTACTAAATGTAGATAAAATCAAAAACTAATTGCACAGTTTGGTTGTACTCTATGAAACGAACATTTTAAGCCTAATTAATAAATTTTTGGACAATTTTTTACACATACAAACGAAATGCTACAGCGCCACTGTGCAGAATCGGCACCACCCGATTCTGCATCTAAACGCGGCCTAGGACTCTGGGATTCCTATCAATACGTCATAGTAGTCTCATATTTTCACTCAACGTGAATTGTCACATCTGACTAGTTGGACAGCTATTTCAAACCATGACATACTACGTACAGTGGCTCATTTGCTCAGACAAGTGTTGTAAAGAGTAACTATTGACTAAAAGAAAGAGTGAGATAAAAACTTTAAGTAAATTTCAGGGGGGCTTTCGCAATCATCCATCTAACATGATCTTGCATCTCCCTCCTGCCTTCCTAGTCTCAACTCGCAAACGCTCCAAGTCCAAGATCCACGAGGTACCAACGATGGCGTCCTCGCCCGAGCGCAAGAACCCTCGCCCGTCGGCCTCGGGGTCCCCGGCGGCGAGGGACTGGGCGTCGGTGCCACCGGATATCCTGATCTCCGTCTTCCTGATGCTGAGCCCCTACGAGATCATGCAGGGCGCGGAGCGCGTCTGCACCGCCTGGCGGCGCGTCGCCGTAGACGATCCGGCGCTGTGGCGGCGCATTGACATGGGCACGGTCTTGCCGTGCTCCTCCGGCGGACGGGCGGTGGTGCGCGCCGCCATGGACCGCGCCGCCGGGGACTGCGAGGCCTTCTCGGGACCCTGCGACAACTATTTGCTGTTCTATCTTGTTGGAAGGTACCCTTGCTGCAATTTATTTTCGAAATTAAAGGGTAGCGTTAGCGATATTTGTTTGTGCATATGAACTGTGATTTGTAAATTTTTCATCATCTTCCTACAGAGCACCCTACTTGAAGATCCTACATCTGAAGCATCTCTATGCGCTGAACTTGGTGCTCAAGAGGCTACCTCTACTGGAGGATCTTGAGATTTCACCCACATATGTCAGTACTTCCACTGAGAATCTACTTCAGTCTGTTTGCCAAGACTGTCCAGGCCTCAAGAAACTGAGACTCAACTGCAGTGAGTCGTTTGACTTCAGTAATGGCGGCGGCTTCGCTCTTGAAATGACTTATGGAGAAATCACACCGATGCGCGAGTTATCCACCCTAGAACTGTACCACTGTGACCTGACTATTCAGGGACTGAGATCAATCCTTGACAACTGCCCTGTGCTGGACAGTCTCCACATTACTGAATTTCTGGTCGGTGGCAAGATGGATCGGAAGCTACAGCAGAGATGTGCTGGACTGAAGAATCTGACTCTTCCAGATCAATCAGTGATGTTTTACAGACTTCGTCGTATGGGTTATGATATTAAAAGACAGGTAACCGGGCCCTGGGAGACGGACATCTGATCCTTGTCACTGTTAGATCATGATGGTGTACATGTACTTGACAATGTTTGATTATGGAATTTCTTCTGAGTGACTTCTAGTCATTTTGATCTATATGCAATGAGATCAGCTGTTATCCGGGACCAGTCTGTGTAGTGATGCGGCTCTTCTGAACTGCGCTTCCATGGGACCTCTATCTTTGGGACCAGTGTTTAACATGCTTTTTGATGAATTTTGTTGCCATATTATAGTTTTGTGTGTATGGCCTTTGCAATGGTGCAGAGAATTGGGTTAGGCTATTTCTCTGGAATCTGACAAAAACAGAGTTAATTTGCTGAAGATTTTGGAGGTAGCTTGGTAATCAATTTCGAGAATATATACGGCGAGATAACTAAAAACCTAAGACTGAGCTTAACTTTGATATCCTTTTGTAATGTATACCGGATGGCCTAGCAACTTGCTATGCGGTGACGCAACAAAGAACCCATCCGGTACGTGCTCCAACGTTAAGCATAGATAAGCCAAAAGTTGTGGCTTGTCTCAGCTCCTCGTCCCACACCTTGAAGGTCCATGTTGCTCTAAGTCGTGCAACGAGGAGCGTACGGAGAAGGAGTGATATATGTAGTGGGGAATGGAACTACGGGAATGCGATGAGGACCGGAGTGGGCAGTGCAGTAGCAAAGAAGAGCAACGATGGTATGATGAGGAGTGACGCATCACGGAAGGAGAGCAGCCTGCAAGGCCGGTGAGCCACAACGCACGGCGGGCAAGAGGTGCAGCGGCCTGGCGAAGGGAAGGGAGCCGCACCCGGTGGGTAAGGGGCGGTGATCAATGGTTGTGATCGGGGCAGGCCTGGATTATAGCGAGGAAAAGATTAAAAAATAGGCGAAAAGAAAAAGAATGAACTTTCTAAAAAAGCAAAGTATTGCCGAACTTCTCAGGCCAGAATTGGACTCTCTGTTCACAGTTTTATTATTACACGGTTATCAAGACTGGAAACTATGTAACGAGCCAGATGGGTTGAATTAAACTACTCACACATGCCACGAAACTCTCTTCTATCTTCTCTGCTACATTAGCAAATTCAATGACATAAAACTCTCTATTCAAAACCGTTAGTCAACGATATCGCTCCCACTTATTGTTAACTACAGCTGTTCCCCGGCTCCCAGCCATCACTGTCAAGATGCAGGTTTTTTTGTTTCAGAATCCAAAAAAACGGACTCCGCCGAAATTACCAAATTTCGTGAAATTCGTGAATTTCAGTTGTGATTTCGGTGAAATGAGAAAGTCAAAAAATCAAACAAAAAGTAACCGAAAATTGGCGAAAATCAACCGAAAATCTGGCAAAATTCCAGTGAAATTTCTAATCGAACACAATTTCGGAAACTCGCCAGGAATAGATTGAAAAAAAATTGCACTACTACTAAGAATTTTAACATTCATGGAGCCTAACATCAAGATGCCATCGGACCACATCAACATCATATCCCATAGGCCCTCAAAAAAAAACATCATATCCCATAGAGCATTAGAAGCTCAATTCAAGGTTCAAAGTTCAAGTCCCATCTATTACAAGTTAACACAAGGTGAACTATACCCTCCCAGTTGCAGCTTTACTGTAAGAGATTTGATGCAGTAAAGCTGCAGCTACCACCCAACTCCCATCGTCTCCACTCTCCATGGACTCGAATGGCGCAACACTGGCGTAGTGCATGAGAGCTCCCCAGTCCCCACCGTCGGCCAGCTTCTTGCGCACTGGAGGGTGGAGAAGAAGGGAGTCTAGGGACTTGCAACTCAGGTAAAAAGGAGGGCGCCAGTGGCACGCCGGAGAGAGGGAGATCTAGGGAGAGACATGGCGGCTGGGTGGAGGAGGGGGCTCAGCATCATCACGGCCACCGCACCAATTATGAAATTAGGGCAAACCTGGAGTCCGAGAGGAGTTTTTATACTCACTAGTGTGTAACTCTTGGGCTGCTGGACCTTTAGAGGGCCGGTTGAATTTGAATTCGGCCGAACTGGTACTTTTCGGCCATGTCCGAAAACAACAAATTTCGCGAAAATTCGTCCACATTTTTTTCCTTGAGTGACAGATCGAGGTGAAGGATTCAAAGATCTGGTGGTCTCATCTCATGTCAGATGTCCATGGAATGGAAAAGTCTCCTCTGATACAATACTTGCACAAGTAACTTGTTTACACGAGTTGTAAACAGACACCATCTGGTAAAAATAAAAAAAGAGTTGCACTCCATAACCTCCATCTAACAAATCCGACTACTTTCTTGTCGACCAATTTCCATCAGCTTCCGTGTCGACCAATTTGCTTCCAATCCTGGCCGCACAGGACGCCCCTGTCTCCGAGACGATGCCGTCCTCCCCCGACTGCCGCCGCAAAAGACCATACCACTCGCCGGAGACCATGCCCCCGGCGGCGAGGGACTGGGCGGCGCTGCCCTTAGACATCCTTTTCGCCATCTTCCTAAACCTGGGGTACCGAGGGATCATGCGGGGCGCCGACCGCACGTGCACGTCGTGGCGGCGCGTCGCCGCAGGCGAGCCCGTGCTGTGGCGGCGCATCGACATGACGGCGATGTCGATGTGGTCGGCCAGAGGGCGCGCAATGCTGCAGATCACCATGGAGCGCAGCGCCGGGCAGTGTGAAGCCTTCTCGGGACGCAGTGGCGACGATGCCTCGCTGCGCTACCTGGGCGAAAGGTACATATATATATTTATATATGTTCTTATCATTGTGATATTTCCAGTTCAATTCGAAAGCAATATATTATTCATTCCTTCTTGCAGAGCACCATCTTTGAAGAGCCTCCGTCTCGTAGATTGTGAGGAAATCAACGTGGGTAGGGCGATCGGGATACTCCCTGTCCTTGAACATCTCGAATTATCGCTCATACTTTTTAACCCTTACGGGTTTGAGAAGCAGCTTCAGTCTGTTTGCGAAGCTTGCCCACGTCTCAAGAAACTCAGTCTGAGTCTCAGCGGCTGTTCCAGGGTTATTGATTTGGGTTATGGCAAGCAAGGTTTTGGGATTCAAATTCGAAAAAAATTCGGTCCTAACCGAAATGTGCGAATTTCGTCCAATTTCGGCCGAAATTCGGTTAGATTCCGGAGAATCTTCGAATTTTGAAGCACAAATTTCGTTTCGGTCCTTACCGAAATGGGCGAATTTCGGTGAAATTCGGTCATTTTGGACCGAATACCAGATCCCTGATGGCAAGGTCTTCGGGATTAACAATGGAGTAATAAAGTATCCGATTCCAACGATGCATTTTTGAGATCCTTGCAACTAATTAATTACGATGAACTCACTGGGAAGAAGCTGAAGGCCATCATTGACAATTGCCCCGTGCTGGAATATCTCTACATTAGCCACTGTACCAACGATGTTATGGTTGAGCTACGGGCAAGATATCCTCGACTAAAAATCCGAACCGCTGTCAATCATAGTATTAAATTATATTAGGCTTCTTATGGTGGTCATCACGCGCATCCATCAGTTTCGTGACAACTCAAGATGATGAACTCTGCCTACGAACATACATCGTTATCACAGTCCTCAAGATCAACTGGACGTGCTGTACTATAGTATATGTATAGATTTTCCAGGAATGACTTTGTACCAGTAGGTGCAGTCCTTAGAGATCTTGGTTGCAGTTGCTGTCTGTATTTATGTAATAGCATCAATAATTATCTTAGTTTTTTTAGATAATGGATAATATATTACCCGGCCTTCACCAAAACGGCTACGGGCAAACAAAAAACATGAAAATTACATCCCACCATGGGGCTCTAGTAGTCCTACGCGACCACCAAGATCGCTATAACACGTTTGCAGACCTTACAAAGAACTGAAAATGCTGGACACCAACCACCATTGATATTTCTTCCAAGGCAACAGTACGAAGACTTGGTGCAGATACTGTTAACCAACATCAGAACTGTTACGCCATCCAATGCCTCCTCCGCGCTGAGCTGAATACCGAACATAGTGTCCACATGGGAGAACTGCCCAGCCTTGGCGACTAAGAACTTCGACGACGCGCCTGCACTGCCGCCGCTGGCCTGGAGAAACCAGGCTTGGTTTTCACCCAGTTATTTATCATCCACGGACGCAGCAGGGGATAGTCTGACCAACGACTTCAGCAACGCCTTCAACAAGGTGTGTGTCACGGACACTTCACCGCCACCGGTCCGGCACAACATGCCAGACAAGGATTTTACCCACATCGCCGCCACCACCGTCACCACTGCGCCCAGCCAACAAAAAGATCGCCCTCACCTGAAGGACACCAACATCTTCGCACAGCCACAGGACGCTGCCACCGCAAGACAAGACGCACTCCGGCCGCCGTCAACGAACACCGCCACCCGGAGCAAGGTTCCGCCGGCAAAGGGACGCACCAACCCGTGGGGAAGGTGGCTGCATGACAGCTAGCAAAATCCGTCCAGATTGCCCCCGTGGGGGCGACGTGGAGCAATTAAGGCATTGCATCTGTCCCTGCGTAGCCTCCACGGACCTCGCCAGATCTGGCGCGAGCGGCCCCGCCGCCGCCGCCATCGCCGACCTGCCTGGGGAGCAGACCTCGAGGCCGAGCCCTCTAGATCGGGCTGCCCCTGATGCACCGAACCGGAGTCCGGCCACGGAGTGCCCTGGCAGCTTCGGGCCGGGCCAAGCCGCCGGCGTGCAGCGACCCGCCGGCCGCGTGCCCCACCCAGGCCGCGCCAAGAGCACCGCTGGGCCGTACCAGAGGCGTCGAACGGCCGCGGCGCGGTGGCCCGCTGGCCACGCTCGCCGACCGAGCGCGCCCGGCCGAGCAGCGCCAAGGACGATGTCGGTCGGTAGGGCGAGGGGCGCCGAGCAGCCACCGCGCGGAGGCCCACCGGCCAAGCACGCCCGCCCGGGCCACCGCCGGACCCCGGGCAGTGGGTGTCTGGATTTGTCTAATGACATCTAGAATTATTTTATTAGGTTGGCTTTGTGAAATGACTAATGAGGTCCTTCTGCACTGTGGCTTGAAGAAACCACTTATGTTGGCATGGTCAGGGCATCAAATTTTGGTTCAACTAATGGAACTTTATATGTAATGTGCATTTGTATTTATGGACCGAGCTTATTATCTTCCACAAGAACAAGTTTAGTCAGCAATGTATATAGGATGGAAATTTAGTTAGCGGTATTCAATCCATGACTTCTATGTGCTAAAAATCTTACTGTTACATGTGCTTCACATTCGCTCTGCACCTGTAGGAAAGTATCCCCTTTGACAATACAAAGATGAAACGTTGGTATGTCACGGACACGCAAGAGATGTAGCTAAATATCATTTCTTATATAAATTAATGTCCAGGAAAAAATTGAATAATTGTTTTAATCACGAAAAACATTCTGCCACACAAAAACAGAATGCTGCTAGAGCAAATTGAAGCCAGGCATTAATATGCTTCTTGTTGGGAATCATGCAGGCAACGGAAACAAAGCAAAGTATAGACACTTTCAACAGATAAGCTAGCACATTTGTACTTATTTCCAAGCATTCAACGGGGTTCAGACAGAATTCCCTTCACAACAAAGCACACAGTAAAGTTTACAGTTGAACTTTTCATCACCTTATTGTAACTAAACTAATTTACGTTCACAAGATCAATCAACTGGTAAACATGAAAGCAGTGGCGGAGCCAGGAATTGTATCGAGGGGGGGCCAAAAATCAGCAACATTATTATGGGCTTCTAACTATACATATATGCACCGAGTATTTATAGCACAGAGATTAGCATTTGTGTGATGTATAAAAAGATAACCTAATCGTATTAAAAATGGTCTGACAAACTAACCGTTCTAATTTTTTGTGAGGATATTTCAATTTTTATTTTGCGAGCACCGTTTATGAATGTATATGTAAGCTTTTTTTGTAATGTACACTATCAATGCAGGTAAGACTAAACAAGTAGAATCTGATAGGTTTTAGTCCTCTTGACAATTGACATGCAAGTGCAGATGCACAGCTTTTTGGGTGCTCTTTCATAGCTCAGACTTGTGTTGCATGCTGACCGTGAGCAGTGAGTAGTGACCACTGTGCTACCTGCATGCATGCTCTGCTCTGCCTGTGAAACGTCTGAACGACGGGTGAATGCAGCACAAAGCCTGTCTCTTATACACATCTAGATGTGTATAAGAGACAGGCTATGTA
>OAMR01000013.1:2561925-2582183 GCA_900205405.1 Echinochloa crus-galli | reverse complement strand
GGGGGGGGGGGGCAAAAATTGGCGACACTGTTATCAGCTTCTAACTATGTATATATTCCCTGAGTATTTATAGCATAAAGATTAATATTTGTGTGATGTATAAAAAGATAAACTAATCCTATTAAAAATGGTATGACAAACTAACCGTTCTCAAATTTGTGTGAGGACATTTCAATTTTTATTTTTGGGGCTTCAAAGTAAATATTGTCAATAATTGCAGCGTTTATTGTAATGTAGACTATCAATACATGTAAGACTAAATAAGTAGAATTTGATAGGTTTTGGTCCTTGACAAGTGCTTTCTTTGGCCGTGCGGGGGTGCTCTTTCATAGCTCAAGTTTGTGTGTGCTGCTGCTGAGCTGTGAGTAGTGACCACTGTGCTAGCATGCATGCTCTGCTGTGAAGCGTCTGAACAACGGTGAATGCAGCACGGAGCAAGGGGGGGGCATGGCCCAGGTTGGCCGACACTTGGCTCCGCCAGTGCATGAAAGCAGAGACTCATGATTCAGGCGGAAACATATTCCATTTTCTGCAGAAACAACAAACCAAGGCAAATTCCACGAACATGCGAGCGCAGGATGTCCCAGCATCACAGTGCTTCCATGGAGAATTCAACAAGCCTATTGCCTTTATTTCAGGAAAGTGCGCATACTCAGAGGAAGCATCTTGTCATACTTGTCAAGGTCACTCTCATAGCGGGAAGGCTCGCCATAGAAATCTGAGTCATCACCGGAGTCATCGCCGGAGTCATTGAAGTAGCCATGTCGGTTATTAAAGTAATCAGAATAGCCATCAGAAGACCAAACGATATCTTCAGACACAACCATCCTGATAGGGCTTTGAACCTCGAGGTCATAATCATCAGTGGGGTCATCGGGAAGCCTTAGCGTCTTGATCCTTCCACACTTAAGAAGCAGAGCCTCATCCATATCAACATTGAAGCAGTGGCGTATGTCAAGAGACTCCAGATGGGGGCAGCTGTCCAAGATGTTTTTTAGACCCTCATTGGTCAGAGCATTGCCGAAAAGCTGCAAGGAGCGCAACTCTTGCATAGATGCAATCCCTTGTACATCCTTGTCCTTGTTCCACACTCTAATATCAAAAAGTTTCTTGCTGAGTCTGAAGTGCTTCAGATGTGGGCATACATTGCCAACAACCACATACGGCCGAGAATCTCCCACGTTATCACATAGCGAGAGCTCGAGCTCCTCAAGTAGTGGGAGCGCTTTCACTGCCTCAGTAAATCCTTCATCAGAGACATCGTTGCAAGAAATGAGGCGAAGGCTCTTCAGAAAAGGGGCCCTGAAAAAACAGCACTAGGCCTTAACAATTAACAATTCAATGGCATCAGTCAAAAAAAACCAATTCAATGGCATCAGTCTAAAAAAACAATTCAATGGCATCAGAAAGCATTTGGAGAAAAGCTGTTCAGAAGAATTAATAATCTTCTGGAAAAATGGAAATAACTTTAATTAAATAGGAAAATATTACTTAGAGTTAACCCATTGTACATTCAGATCTAGCATGGAAACACTGCAGTGATGACACTTGACCATACTATTGGAGTATGCCAAAGGTTGTTACAAGCCTAAAACAGTTCCATGAATCTAGTAACTTGTTGTATAATTCATCTGAATCAGACACATTCCACTTAAAAAATTAAATTTGTTCAGAAAAGATAAAACATTATAGCTTCTGCCTGTAAACTCCAAACACGGACAGTAAACTACAGCTTTGAGGTATCCCTAATCAAATCTGTTCCACAATGACATAATAAGACTCCCAAAGATATGGAAAAGTGGACCATATATGGGTTGTGAGACCCAAGGTGATGGCCCATCCTCCTGGTCGCTCGACCATGTAACATATCTACCATTATTTGATGGCCACCCTGGTAGAGAAACCCCACCTAAATTTACCAAAGCTCCTTGGGCAACCAAAATTTGTAAATGGTCTCCTGCAACAAAATTTGTTGATAACTCGAGGTATAACCGACCACGAGGAACTGAAGAAACAGAAGATATGTACTTCAAAAGACAAGGGATATCATGGGCGGAATAACGACCATTGATGCTCAATTAGGACTCCATCAAACAACTTACTTGTAATGTACACCATGGACATTGCACATCCACACCAAAACATGTAGCTACACTGCTGTGTTGTTGTACGTCGTCCATCTAATGGGACCACATCGAATGGAACAGGAACAGAATGTGGTTGGAACTTGGAAGGCATGTGAACTAAAGCTCATAAAACACGATGATCTCCCATGACCTAATCCTAATACATTTTGCCACACATTTAGACTCCACATACCACCATCTAAAGCCGTACAAGGGGACAAAGCCTCAAATGGGAAATGATGAATATGTGAAAACCTAGATATACATGAAAATAAGCATATTCTTTTTATCTCTTGCACGGTAATTAAGCAAAATATGTGTAGGGCACATGCATCTATGCAGTCTATCTATACTATAATATAAGGATCCAATAGAATTAAAATAAATTTTCATCTAAAATTTTTCTATCCAGCCCTGATAGAGGACCAACATATCGGGCCCATAGAAGAAAATGCGTTGATAAATTTGGGACATCAAATGAAAAAGAACACTTTTTAAAGGAGTTTTTACCGTTTGGAGGCTATTTTTTCGCTGGGCAAAAATTTTACCCGCATTCGGTATCCACACCCCTACTTTCCCACACTATGACCTTCCTTATTTGATTTGTTTGATCTTTAGATATTGATCTTCTGATTTGTTGTGCAGTCTTATTTTTTTATTGAACGTGCATCATGCACGTATGTTCTTGCTATAATACAGAAGATTGAGACTTTTGGTATTTCTCTTATCCAGCCTCGTCTGCAGCTTAGAATCCACGTGTCGTGCCCACTAGTCGTACACAACAATTAGCAGACTTTTTCTATCTCTTTCTCTTGCTTCAGTCAGCTCCTAACCGAAACACGCGCACTAAGCTAGCTATGCGTGCAGAACTGCAGAAAGATATATCGCAGCCACCAATTGCCGACGGATCGATCGAGTTAGATTTTCTGTAAAAATCGTCTGCACACATGCCATATTTTTTCTGAAATTTCATCAGAAATTATGTTGCTGGTTTTCTTCTTCGACTCGAGGTCTAGCAAAATTAATTCATATTCAGACTTCAGAGTACGTCATGCATGATCAGCAGGTTCGAAACAGATCGATTTATATTCTTTCATTCGTAGCTAGACCTGTCACACCAGATCAGTGTAGTACGTACAGCTGCAGATTCCGACGTGCGTGCGTGGTTGCCGGCCATATCATGGAGATATCATAATGCAGCATGCTTACCTTGCTCGTTTGGTATTCTCTGATCTTAAGATGCATGCGCTTTCAGGCTAGCTTGCCTACAGTCCAGTGCTGTACAGCCGGGACCTCTCAGGACGGAACGAATGCAGATCTTAATTAGACGACGACCACTTTATTTGGGCGAGATATACTGAAAATTTGCAAAGATATTATGCTTGCAGTTACCGCATACGAACGAGGAGTTTTGTGGTTGTTTTGACGGATGATTGTCCGATCCAGTGGATCGATGGTTGCTGCCAGGTGCCGACACAAAAGGAAGAGCTAGTATATATATATAATATATATGAAGAAGAGCTTGACACGTCGTCCAAAGTTAAGATTGAGGTGCACGCCACATCTGTCATCGTCGTCGATCCGCTGCTCTGGTTGGTAACTGGCTCATCATCCACTAGTTACCAGCTACATACCCTCCCTAGCACCAACAGAAAATGGATTACCGGAAACGGATCGAGCTCGATGACGATTCATTATGGAGGCAAGGCAACACATGCATGCACAAGCTGAGGGATATACATATGATGCGGCAAGTAAATTCATAAGTAACCATCAATTTAGTTGTTTTGATTTGATTGATACAGTACAGGGGAAGGGAGGGGAGGGGAAGGGGAGGATACGAAGGATGATGCCAGGTAAGCAAGCACATGGATGCATGCATGGAGGTGGTAGCTAGCCAACAAACTGTACATCCTCTCTCTCCACTACGGGAAACCCCGTATATGCCGAGTGTCTAGCTCTTTGCCGAGTGTATTTTTTCGGACACTCGGCAAAGAATTGAGTTTTTTTGTTTTTAAAGCGCAAGTGATTCAAATAATAAAATATAAGAAGAAAAAAATTATATGCATGTTGTTTGCCGAGTGTCAAAATAATACACTCGGCAAAGAGCTTATTTGCCGAGTGTCCGAAAAAATACACTCGGCAAAGAGCTAGACACTCGGCATATACGGGGTTTCCCGTAGTGAACACCACCAGACTGAGTTGATGCACATTCATGGTGTTCAAGTCACATGGACAAAACCAACAGCACTCACAAGAAGTCAATGCTGTCATTGGTTTGAAACCCAGAACAAATTTTGCTGCAGGCTAACACTACATTACAAGCAGCACAAGTAGCTAGGCACCACTCAGCGCCACAAAGTAGTTGTGCCAAATTCGTCCCAAGTGAAATTAAGGGGCACTAGCGACCCTCAGTATGTCGCGTCCCATGAGGCCGGCGAGCATCTGCCGTTGCCCATTGAACCAGTTTATCAATCTGCCATGGAGCGGAACATCACACCATCGAGTGGTGCCAACTGGTATCCGCCGTGTTCGCCAGCTCTAAGTGAGGAAACGCACGAAAGACAAAGTTTCCCACCTAGCTGGAGGGATGAGATCGAAGCTGGAATAGGCCAGATCTGACGAGTGGAAGTCGAGCTGAATCCTCCTATGCTCATGATTGGCTCTCCAAGTCCGGATTTGGTGGCTACTCAAGTTTGGAGATGGACAACAAAGGTATACCGAGTTGATGGTGCATGAGTGGGGCTGCGGTGGTCGCCGGCTCACCCAGCTACGGACCACCGCTACCAAGTGTGCGGTGGTGGCTGGCAAGGACTGAAAGTTGGGGGCTTTTTTGCGAGCACACCAGAATCGCCTCTAACCAGCTGTTGGAATTGAATTGGATACCAATATGAAATCAGATTGGCTTTGGAAATATGTTACAATACCAAATCCATTGTTTGGATGTAGACAAAATTGCGAGTTGGAATTGAATGATATGGAAAATACCAATTTCTGTTTGGATGCACATATCGTCAAATTGAGAATTGACACATCTTCTCTCCACCACCAGCGGCTGCTACGCAGCGCGCCTGCTACCTCGCCGCTGCGCCGCTGCAGCAGCTCGGGCTAGGCATGCACATCGCCACCAGATCGAGTGGATGGAGGGGGAGGAAGCATGGGGTACAGGCTGGGCTCGATCTGCTGGAGTGGATTGGCCGGAGACAAAGCTGTGGCCGGAAGAACGGACATGCTGTAGCCGGAAGAACAGACTTGCGCCGCCGCCGCCGAGCTTCCCTAGTGTCCCTATCGCGTCCTACTGGTTGTTGCTTTTCTTCAAGGGCATTGTAGATCTGGTACGTGGGCGGCAGAAGTGTGGAAGGAGACGGCGGGGAGCTTCAGCGTGAAATCCAGGGACCAGCGAAGGAAGCTCCCGCTGCTAGGATTTGGTTGAGGGCAGGCCGCCGGTGATGAGTTGGTCAACGCAGAGGGAGCTCACGATGGCTTCTTTCTTTTCAGGAGAGTGCGGGATGAATGCCGAGCAATACGGCAGCGGCAGGCTTCGAATTGGTCGAAGGGGTACGCAAGTGAAACAATATCTCGCGCGGTATTGGCTCACGTTTCCATTTCCCAGTTCAGGTGACATCCAAACTGCGGCATTGGCTCCCATAAATTCCAATTCCTGATTCCAAGCTCCAATGCTGACATCCAAATGGGGTGTAATGTTTTTCCATAGCTTGAAATTACTCGTATATGATATATCAACTTTTAGTTATATACTCTGTAGCATTATACTCGTATTGAGCCATTGTCATTAAATGGAACGCTTAATAGATATGAAGCCAACTAATTTTGGACAGCCAGATCAGAAACTAGCATTAAATTAAAAATCATATTACGAACGAGATGAAGGCATCTCGAACAAGTTAGCTATCACCGAATTATGCGCTAATAGAAGTAAAAAAACATTTCTCAAGAGGGCACGATCTGTTCTTACTGCTCGATGAGGTACATCAGGAAGCCGTCGTCACCGGCGAACTCCCCGCAGAAGGCCTCACACTGCCCCGCGCTGCGCCGGACAATGATATGGAAAATACCAATTTCTGTTTGGATGCACATATCGTCAAATTGAGAATTGACACATCTTCTCTCCACCACCAGCGGCTGCTACGCAGCGCGCCTGCTACCTCGCCGCTGCGCCGCTGCAGCAGCTCGGGCTAGGCATGCACATCGCCACCAGATCGAGTGGATGGAGGGGGAGGAAGCATGGGGTACAGGCTGGGCTCGATCTGCTGGAGTGGATTGGCCGGAGACAAAGCTGTGGCCGGAAGAACGGACATGCTGTAGCCGGAAGAACAGACTTGCGCCGCCGCCGCCGAGCTTCCCTAGTGTCCCTATCGCGTCCTACTGGTTGTTGCTTTTCTTCAAGGGCATTGTAGATCTGGTACGTGGGCGGCAGAAGTGTGGAAGGAGACGGCGGGGAGCTTCAGCGTGAAATCCAGGGACCAGCGAAGGAAGCTCCCGCTGCTAGGATTTGGTTGAGGGCAGGCCGCCGGTGATGAGTTGGTCAACGCAGAGGGAGCTCACGATGGCTTCTTTCTTTTCAGGAGAGTGCGGGATGAATGCCGAGCAATACGGCAGCGGCAGGCTTCGAATTGGTCGAAGGGGTACGCAAGTGAAACAATATCTCGCGCGGTATTGGCTCACGTTTCCATTTCCCAGTTCAGGTGACATCCAAACTGCGGCATTGGCTCCCATAAATTCCAATTCCTGATTCCAAGCTCCAATGCTGACATCCAAATGGGGTGTAATGTTTTTCCATAGCTTGAAATTACTCGTATATGATATATCAACTTTTAGTTATATACTCTGTAGCATTATACTCGTATTGAGCCATTGTCATTAAATGGAACGCTTAATAGATATGAAGCCAACTAATTTTGGACAGCCAGATCAGAAACTAGCATTAAATTAAAAATCATATTACGAACGAGATGAAGGCATCTCGAACAAGTTAGCTATCACCGAATTATGCGCTAATAGAAGTAAAAAAACATTTCTCAAGAGGGCACGATCTGTTCTTACTGCTCGATGAGGTACATCAGGAAGCCGTCGTCACCGGCGAACTCCCCGCAGAAGGCCTCACACTGCCCCGCGCTGCGCCGGATGGCCTCGCAGGCCAAGCCGCCGCGGTTGAGCCTGCGCGCGATCCCCTCGTGGCCGCGCATGGTGATGCGCCGCCACAGCGAGGGCTCCTCCCGGGCGGCGCGCCGCCAGGAGCGGCACACGCCATCGGCGGCCATCAGGACGTCGGCGTGGTCCAGCCGGTGGAAGATGCCCAGGAGCGCGTCAGTGCCCAGGCCGTCGGCCCAGTCCCTCGCCGCCGTCAACGCCTCCCGGCGGCGCCGGCACGCGCGGCGGCGGCGCGCCCGGCCGCCCAGGCCGCGGGACGGCATGGCTAGCGCACCAGTGCGGCGTTGCAGGGGTTAGGGGAGCTGGGGAAAGCGTCAACGCACGAGATGGATCATTCAAGTTTTCTGCCCCTGCGTATACAAATTTATACGATGTTTGTATTTCCATAGTCCAAACTACTCCCTTAAATAATTGGTGTCTTTTTACAATGCGGCAGTTCGATACAAATTTATAAGTTATTTTTTGCATTTCCAAACTACTCCCATCGTATTTTACTATTTTATACAGCGATGCCGCGTTTCTTTTAATTGATTAGCACTAGGTTGCTTGAAGGCTTGTTCGATCTCATAAAACGAAACACAACTTGTAACTTCAAACTGATAGACTATGTATATTTTAGTAGTGGTATATAACGGCAGTGAGTGTTTTTAAATCTTTGACTGATAAATTGAAACGCCAAGTATGAGATCAACAACCAGGAGAAGTATCAGCTAGTCCTTGTGAAGCTTTAGACCATTTGTCGTTTTAAAGAAAACATTTACCTAACTATATATTGCATTCCCACCTAAAACATTGCATATTCCCTCCGTCCATAAATATAAGCATTTTAGGTATGTATACAGTGTTCAATATAATACTTTGACCAATAATATTTAGAAAATAAATTATTTTAAATATAACAAATTATATATTATTATAATTGGTTCGATTTCATGATAATTCTAGTAACATCATTTTTATATCTTTATAAATATTGTGCTATTGATTTTCAAAGTTAAAAATATTTGACTTAGCCAAAACCCAGAAATATTTGTGGATAGAGGGGGTATATTAAAATGGCACTCCAAACATAAGCTTTCATCTTTTGCCACTGTATAGAAGAATTTCTAAACTTTTATTTACTTATTATCTTTGGCATCCATTGCTTCCGTGAACCTCAGGTAATAAAGGCCCTCATTGCTCTTCCCACCATCACCACAGTTTCTACCACTCTTCTCTACTCACTAGCTACTCATCTTTTTCTTGGGTGTGCCTAATCTCCCGTGTCATATACTCATATCAATTTGTGGTGGATGCCAGAGCGGCAGTGCCCTGAGCCCCTGATTACCTTTTAACCATCTCTATCATGACCTTATGGACAGGGTTGATAGGTATATATCCTGATCCGAATCCTAAAATCTGATAATCTATCACTGTTTGAAACGGGATTCCATCATGATTAGTCATGAGTTTTATGTGATCCTAGTTAATTTTCTTCAAGACTATCAATATATTTCTGCACCTCTGCTACGAACCTTCTGTTAATGCTGAGCATATTTCTTTCTGCTTGGCATGTATACTTGTTCAGATTCCTTCACATTTATTCACCTGTACACACAGTTTATCAAGACCGAAAATGATCCCTTTTGAGAATACATAGACCTCTGACTTTAATATTTCACGGAGAGACAAAAAATATGGAGCCAAAAATCTCAGATATATAAGCGGTCTCCAAGAGATAAATCTGAATACTACTTTTAATTGGTCCTCAAAACTCTGCCTTCCCTGCCCCAAAATACACAAAGAGTTGGAAGCAAGTCCCCAATACACAATACACAGATGCTTTCGACAGATAATTAGCTAGCATCTCGTACTTATTCCACAACTCAGACAGAGTTGTCTTCACAAAAAAAGAGTCAGGAAACCAGAGGCTACTACAAAATTCAAGCGGAAACAGATTTGGCCATTTGGCGAACATAGTCAAAGTACACTGAGCGCTTCGATAGAACTCAGCCTGCAGATGACCTTTTATTTCAGGAACGTGCGCATGCTCAACGGAAGCATCTTTTCATACTTGTCAAGGTCACTTTCGTAGCCGGAAGGCTCGCCATAGAAATCTGTGTCATCCATGCTGTCACCATAGAAATCTGAGTCATCCCCGGAGTCGTCAGAGTTGACATGGTTGCTAGAACTGTAATCAGTGTACCGAAAGGTTTCATGTTGTGCAACATATATCTCATCCGAGTCAGACTCACACACATATGTCCTGATAGGGCTTTGAATCTCGAGGTCATAGTCATCAATCGGGTCATCCGGAAGCCTTAGCGTCTTGATCCTGGCACACTTTAGAAGTAGAGTCTCATCCATGTCGATGTTAAAGCAGTGGCGTATGTCAAGGGACTCCAGATGGGGACAGTTGTCCAAGATGGTTTCTAGACCCTCATTAGTGAGATGATTGCTGAAAAGCTGCAAGGAGCGTAGCCCATGCATAGTTGCAATGCCTCGGACATCGTTATCCTTCTTGGACACTCTAACATCGAAAAGTTTGTTACCTAGTCTGAAGTGTTTCAGCTGTGGGCATACTTCGCCAACAACCTCATACACTTGAGAGCCACCTACATTGTTACACAGAGAAAGCTCAAGCTCCTTAAGCAGAGGAAGCTCCTTCACTGCCTCAGCAATCCCTTCGTTTGTGACACCATTGCAGGAAATGAGGCGAAGGCTCTTTAAACAAGGGGCCCTGCAAAAGTTCAAATGTTTGGATAGATGTAAAAACCATTTGAAAGCCAGTTTACGCACGTATAGTATGACAACTAACAGAAAGGAATTATAAACGTCTAAACAAATAGTGCTTTGGTGTACCAGTAGCAGTGGCCATTTTAATTCCGCAAAAACAAGATCAACTGCAGAGACATCAAGCATATATGCTGGTACTCGAATACTCAATCTATATGAATTATGCAAAAAAATTGTGTAACCGGCCTGCAGCACATATTTTGACGCACTTTCGCCTGAAACTAAGAATAACACTGTTTTGCATGCAGATGAGAACACAAATGCACCTGTTTTTTTTTTTGAAGGGGGAACAAATGCATGTGTAAACAACAAATATATTCCCTAGACTAGATCAATTAAATCCCCAGCTTGAATATCAAAATATGCGAAACCACCTAGTTTAATTTTGACAACAAAATCGGACTCCGACTCATCAAAAAAAGTCTAGCACCGAATGAAGAACAGACATGTAGAAACAAATAAAAGCTGATTGGCCGCAAGTCCGCAACCGCAATCTAGAACAGGATTACACACCGGATCCAACTGACATCTTGAGGAAGCGTTAATAAACTGTCAGAATTTCTCATCTAACTAAGCAGATGGATTGGAATTCTGCTTACTGCTCCATGAGGTAGACGAGGAAGCCGTCGTCGCCGGCGTACTCGCCGCAGAACGCCTCGCACTGCCCCGCGCTGCGCCGGACGGCCTCGCAGGCCACGCCGCCGCGGTTGAGCCTCCGGGCGATGCCCTCGTGGCCGCGCATGGTGATGCGCCGCCACAGCGAGGGCTCCTCGCGCGCGGCGCGGCGCCAGGGGCGGCACACGCCGCCGGCGGATAGCAGGACGTCAGCGTGGTCCAGCCGGTGGAAGATGGCCAGGAGCGCGTCTGTGCCCAGGCCGTCGGCCCAGTCCCTCGCCGGCGTCACGGCCTCCCCGCCGGACGGCATGGGTAGCAGATACGGGAGGATTAGGGTTTGATTTTGTGGGACGCGTAAGGCATGGGACGTATCATGGAATAGGAAAGTATTTTTGGGGATAAATTTATACATGTGAGCTAATTAAGACTAATTAAGATAGGCCACCCTGTCAAGACGTACTCTAGGCAAAGCCACCACCTCTGGCGTTGGCCTCGATTCAGCTGTAATCCGAATCCTTGGTATAAATTCAATAAGTTTGTCCTAAGTCAATCCTACTTTTACTTTGGTTGATTGACTACTAGCAAACATGCCCGTGCGTGAAAAAAAATCCTCATGTGTTTATTATCCAGTAAAGATAGCTAAAAACTTAAGGAAAAACTTATTTATGATCCAAGTAAATTATTTTCAAAGTAAGTACATTAGTGTTCAAATTGGGCTTACTAATTTTGTAGCTAGGTTGTCACAAACAGGTACCTTGGATGGTATTATTTTTCTTGAGTAAATATGTTCATAATATAAATATGTTCAAAACAATGAAAACTGCCGTATATATTTTTCAATTTTGCAGCATGCTATAGAATATTGAAAAATGAACATATTCTCTGGAAATACATTTCAATCTCAATCTTATGAGTAATACAAAGGCTAATTGAATCCTTACTCAAAGTATTGCATTGCATCACATAACCCAACGTGCTTTTTCATAGTTTCTCTTTGCATGTTTCTTCTCAAATACCATGCTTGCATATAAAAGGACCTATAACGATCATATATCATCTATCTCTGCTCAGGTTTAAATTTGCATGATGTGCTGTAGCATTAGCATGTCCTTTTTATGCATCCGGGCCAGGCGTGGGGTCGGCCGAGGCCCAACAAATTAAGGTTGCCCGAACCCCAACTGTTCTTAGGCACACCCACTCGAGGAAAGGCCCAATCGCCCCAAAAGACTAGTCTGATAGGGGAAGGGTGGCTCTCCCTTTTAAGGTGGCTTCCTCCTCCCTAGCTAAGCAAGGTGGGATTATTCAGAGGCTCACACGGTCGCCGCCCGACTACAACTGGACCACCTGGCCCATTCTGTTGCGTCTTTCCCAACGGGTAATAGTGGAGGAATATGTCCTCATCAGAAGCTCCATGTGCCGTGCGAGATAAGAGCTCCGTTGCGCGAGTTGGAGACTTCGAGTCCAGCTCGATAATTGCAACGGTCGAACGAATGGATAATAAACGTAAGGGAACGGACGATGGACTGGTGGGTTAATTTTCATAAATATTAGGGGGTTATTGTAAAATAATGATGTACCGTTGAATCAATCCTTGCTTTATAATTAGGTAGAGACTAAGAGCAACTCCAGTGGAGCCCTTTAAATTGAGGCCTCAAAAACTCATTTGCAGGCCCATCTCTAAAAAATAGAGGCCTAAAATAAACACTCAACTCCAGTGGCATATAAACTCGGGCCTCTATTTCTCCATGGGCCCACCTGTCAGCCGCATGCTTGAAGGGGCCCAATGTTGGAGGGAGAATTGGAGGGCCTCTAGAAATGGAGGCTTGGAGGGGAGATTTGGAGGTCTATGCAAAATGCAGGGTCATTTGAAGTTCCTGGAGTTGTGTTTTTGCTTCAAGCCTCCAAATTTTAGAGTAGAGGCCCATATAGAGGCCCCTGCTGGAGTTGCTCTAACAAAATACAAGATATATTATCTTAAGTTAATGGAATAAGTTATATATGATAAGAATATTTTTTATCACTAGTATAGATGGACGTATGGCGCACGTGTTATTATGTAAGACAACTCTTTGAAATAAGACTTTAGACTCAAAATTATTTAGTCCATTTGAAAAAAAAATGTCCAGTCTAGCTAGATGTCAAGGTGAAGTTGATCCAGAATCATGTATTCAGCTCACATAACCATTTCATTTCAAACCACAAAAAAAACAATGTCACATGTTCAAAATAATACATATCGTGCGGCTAGACTAATCACATCGTTTACCAAAGCTGATCTGAATTATACATGTGGTGCGGCTAGGCTAATCGATCATATCCTTTGCTGGTCTGAGTTAGAGGGTGTTTGGATCAGGGTGACTAAAATTAGCCTGACTAATTTTAGCCTGACTAATTTTAGCCTCTTGCAAGAGCTAAACTTCCAAACAGGTGAGGCTAAAAAGGGACTAAAATTAGTCTTGAGGCTAAAAATTACTAGTAGGGGTGGAGGAGCTAAAAGAGACTAAAATCCCCCTTCCTCTCTCCTCATTAATACTTTTGCTCTATCTCTCCTCAGTTGAATACCACTTTAGCTCTTGCTTCCAAACAGGGGGGTGACTAAATTTTTTTAGCTTGACTAATTTTAGTCATGAGAAAGGTGATCCAAACATGCTCTTATACATATGGTGCGGCTAGACTAGTCATATCCATTGCTCGCGGACCTTATTTTGCACCATATGCTTATATGGGACCACCATAGGTTTATGACCCTCAGGCACAAAGCCACCGCGTAATACATTTTTTTTCCCTCCGATCCCTTCTTTTATGACAATCTTTGACTTCGTCATCGTCACTAATTCGATGAGCTACAATTTTTTTATAACATTCATAGCTAAAATCATCATAAATTTATGATATTCCTTATTGTGTAATAAAATTATTGCCATTGATCATCTAGTGTTCTTTTTTTGTCTCGGTTAGTTCCACCTCTGTCTCTGCTTATGTCAGGTGCGCAGTAGATGGCTTCCAATGTTGCCACGACTGAAAAAGCATTGCATGCGCTTACATATATTGGGTCATGAGTATTAAATCCGGTTCGCCTTTCTGTCTACTTCTCCAACAAACTGGTAATCTATCGAGGAAGACAAAGGAAGAACATTTAAGAGAATGATTTAAGCTTAAGTAGACATCATTTGACACTACGTGTAGCAGCAGTGAATTAGTTACATCTACATCTACGTTCAGAAGAGATAAATAACCAACAAACATGAAAGCCCGCCTAGATACTAACATACTCCACACTACTTGAGTGTATCAGCGGAAAGTATACCAACAATAGGGCATTAGGGCGCTTCCATAGAGATGGCCTACAGATGGCCTTCATTTAGCAAATGTTTGGATGCTCGACCTGATTACTGCTGCAAGCACCACGATAATCGTTCTAAAAGTCAGAGTCCTCGGAGTCGGTGCCATCAGTCCAATCATCACTTGACGACGCCCAGAAGACGCCCCTGGGATACGACTTGACAGGGCTTTTAACTTGGAGGTCATAGTCATCAGTTGTATCGTCTGGAAGCCTTAGCGTCCTGATCCCTGCACACTTTGTAAGCATAGTTTTGTCCATGTCGATGTTGAAGCAGTGTCGTATGTCAATTGGACTCCAGCTTCGGGCAACTATCCAATATTGTCACCAGCCCTTTGTTGGTGAGAACATTGCCGGGTGTGTAGGCCATGCATTTTTGCAATACCTTGGGCATCCCTGTCCTTATTCCTCGTATCTCTGTAACTGAAACACTGTTTGCTTAATCTGAAGGGCTTCAGTTGTAGACATGCTTTGCTGACGACCTCCAAAACCCTAGGACCACCTATATTTTTACATACAGAGATCTCAAGTTCCTCAAGTTGGGGGAGCTTCTTTACTGCCGCTTTTAGTCCTTTATTTGTGATGCGCTCGCAAGATATAAGGCGAAGGCTCTTTAAGCAGGGGGGCCTGCAGAGGAAGAAGGGTCTTAACAATGGGCGTTTGAGTGGTACAAGATAAAAGTATTATTTCAGATAAAAACTGCTTGGGCGTATAATACAAACTATAGATCATAAGCCCGTTAAATATTTCAGTGCATTAGTAGCTAATTTTCAGTTAGCTTCAGTCTCTTAGCAAGTAACAAACAAAGGCTCTGAGACCTCTAATAATGTACTAAAAGCCAATCCATTCCACGTTAATCTTCTCAAAATTTCTTTAGTGTATATAGCCAAATCAGAAGTCAACGCCTACATATTCTAACTGTCAGTTCTCGCAGGTGATTTGGCACATAGTTCAAGCTGTCGTGCAATTACTATTTGCAGATAACCATTGGTTGGAACATATATATACCTGATGAATAATGAGTTTTTCCAACATCTTCATATACATGGACATTGCAAATTAATTATTTTTCTACTACGCCAAACATAATAAGCTGACCAATCGGCTAAGTTAGCACCAGATTACCCAACTAACCAAACACCTAAACTAACTCTAATATCATTCATCAAGGCATCAACATTACCGAGAGGCCGTGAATTTATTACATGTGAAAGATCGCCAGGAGCGCGTCCATGGCCAGGCCGTCGACCCAGTCCATCTGCGCCTGCCTACGGCTGAGCGCGCGGCAGCGGCGCAGGCGGCCATCGGAACGGCAAGAGGTCGAGCGCATGGCTTGGCTGGTGCGGCCGGCGGAGCTGGGAGGGATAGGGCTTGCGCACGCGGTGACACGGGTTTAAAAAAGGCGTGGGAGAAGGATGCCAATTTTACCGTCTAGGTAATTAAACGAACTCAGTGGCCGGAACCGCATAGACCGAAGTTTCGGCCCACCATAAGGGCAGTACAACGGCTCGTAGACTCCCGTCGACTTGCACTGGAAATTTGCAAAAAACACCCCACGACGTGAGACGACGAGGCTCGCGCGTGTTGTACCAAGGTGATGCTGCTCGTCGACGGCGGCGCAGATATCGTGCGCGTGGACGTTGGCGCACACGGATTTCCCTTTTGGCGCCAAAGGTTCGTGCTTCTTCTCCCCCACCCTCAGGACTCATTCCTCGGATTTCAGATCGATCTCGTAAAGTTCCCCATCCTTCCCACCCAGTCTGAATCACGGTGATGGCTTCCAATTCCAACTGGAGCAGTGAGATGCGAAGGAAGGCCGCGGGAGTTGCGGTGGCAGCGCCGGCGGCGCAGCTGCGGGAGTTGCGACGGCAGTGCCGGCAGCGCAGCTGCGGAAGGCTGTGGGGGAAGCTGCTGCGACATCCCCTTTAGTGCTGGCGCAGCAGGTCGAATCAACGCGCCAAAATCAGCTCCTCCCCCGCTCAGCCCCTTCACCCTGAAATCCAACCCTGTCTAGAAGCGGCGGCAGCCACCATGAGGCAGTAAGATATGCAGGCAGCGGCGGCAGCGTGAGAGCTGCTCAAGGCGGAGGCGTCCCGGCAGCAGAAAGTGGTGGCTGCAGCTGCGGCGCATATGCGGAGGAAGGCCGCGGGAGTTGCTGCGGCAGCGCCGGCGGCGCAGCTGCAGAAGGCTGCGGGGGAAGCTGCGGCGGCGCCGACGGCGCAAAGGTGGAAGGCCGCCGGAGAAGCTGCGATGGCCCCTGTCTTGCAGATGCAGCAGGCCATGGGAGGGGCTGCGACGACGCCAGAGCAGAGGACTTGGGGGTGCGTGCGGCACCTGTGCTAGAGCAGAACGGTGCTGGTGGATATGGCATGGCACAACCACTTCACCAACCTCCTTTACCGACGGCAACTGCTTCTTCAACGGCACTGTCAACTATTTCGGCAGCGCTGCACAACTCGATGGCTCAACCATGGATGGTTTGTTAATCTTCAGACCCTGCAACATGGTACTCTTTCACTCTCATTTGGCATTTTTTTATCTCATAGGAACCAGTGTAAATGAATGTAGGACATGCAATTCTGTGATGCAAATGGTTCGTAACCCTATCTGTATGAGCTCTTTTTTTTAGATAACGGAAATAAATCCAGCCTTGACCCATAGGGCTACGGTCAAATTTTACAAGTTTACAGCACGTACGTCTGCTATCTCAACTGATCAAAATAAAACACATCATAGAGTTTGAAGATAAACTAGCTCGCAATTCTATTGCTAAATCTCCATCCATGATGAGTGAAGAAACGCATTGCCAAAGCCTCCAGCGTTTGACATGCCTCTTTTATTGCTTGTTTGTCTTGCTCATGCCTTTGGAGCTGCGCCCAGAACCGAAGCCAGTACGTCCCTCTGAATAACACCTGCAAGTAAGTTTTGATTGGCGATTTATCAAAAACTAAATCATTTCTACTGAGCCAGAGTGCCCAACAAAGAGCAGATGCCCCCACAAGCATTTGACTCCTTAATTTACCATCCATCCCTACAAGCCAGGAATTAAATAAATCATGAAAGCTATAGGGTGTCTGTATATTGAAGGCAAACTTTACGGCTCGCCATAGAAATTTAGCCATGTGACAATCAAAAAAGAGATGTTGTATTGTTTCCTCATTAGAACAGAAAGCACAGAGTTTGCTACCATTCTAATTTCTTCTAGCTAGATTATCCTTTGTTAGGATTACTCCTTTTTTTAAATAACATAAGAAAACTTTAATCTGAAGCGGTAGTTTCAATTTCCAAATTACGTTATTCCTTTATATGTTATTATTATTTATGAGAGCCATATACATTGACTTAACAGAAAACAATCCAGACTGGGTAAGATTCCACCGGAACTTGTCACTACTGTTGTTCAAATGAATATGACTAACACGGCGCACAATATCATGCCAGGAATTCAAAAGTGGGCCAACTAATGATCGTCTAAAAAGACACATTAAGAGGAATCCTAGAAAAAATATTCGCTACCGTGTCATTGTTTTTCCTCACAATTTGATACAAGGCTGGATATTGATGTTTCTGAGTGAAATTACCCAACCATTTGTCTTCCCAGAACCTGACTTGTTTACCATCATTTAACTGGAAAGTGCCAAAATTAGTAAAGGTTTGTTTCACCTTCATCAACCCCGACCAAAAGTGGGAATCACCAGGCTTTCTGTCTACCTGAGTGATAGTTTGAGTGCGCAGGTATTTATTTCTTAAAAGTTGTTGCCACATTCCATCCTCATTAACAAGTTTAAATAACCACTTGCTCAGTAGACATTGGTTGTGTAATTCTAAATTTTTAATCCCGAGCCCCCCAATGTCCTTCGGTTGACATAATATAGTCCAATGGGCTAGTCGATACTTCCTCTTATGTTCATCGGATTGCCAGAAAAATTTCGATCTATAAAAATCCAGCCTTTCTAGCACTCCTTTTGGGACCTCAAAGAAAGACAACATAAATACCGCTAAGCTGGATAAGATTGAGTTAACTAAAACTAGCCTCCCACCCACGGACATATGTTTCCCCATCCAACTACTCAGTTTTCTTTCAAATTTATCTTCTATCGATTTCCAGTCCGAATTGTTAAGCGTCCTATAGTGCATCGGTATGCCGAGGTACCTAAATGGATAAGCCCTGGATTGGCATCCAAATAGTTCAGCATATTGGTGTTCAATTCTCTGGCTCTACCAAAACAAAATAATTCACTTTTATGAAAAATTATTTTAAGACCAGATAATTGCTCAAAAGCACACAGCAAAAGCTTCATATTCACAGCCTTAGCCATATCGTGTTCCATAAACAAAATTGTGTCATCTGCATACTGTAAAATAGAGAGACCTCCAACTACAAGCTATGGCACAAGCCCGGATATCAAACCATTCTCTTTTGCCCTGTTGATGATAATGGCTAGCATATCAACAACAATATTGAAAAGGATAGGCGATAATGGATCACCCTGTCTAAGCCCCTTCCACGTTTGAAAATTCTGTCCTACCTGATCATTTATCTTAATACTCACATGGCCCCGCTGAGTAAAAGTCTCAGTCCACTGGCGCCATTTTTGTGAGAATCCCTTCATCCTCAATGTCTGCTGTACAAAAGGCCATCTCACCTTATCGTAAGCTTTCTCAAAAATCTATCTTAAAAATTACTCCATCCTGGTTCTTCCTATGGAGTTCGTGGATTGTCTCATGTAAAACTATTACCCCTTCCATAATATTCCTACCAGGCAAGAAGGCTGTCTGAGTCGAGCTAATGTCCTTTTGAGCCACCTGTGATATTCTATTTGTTGCCACCTTCATAAATATCTTGAAACTTACATTAAGCAAGCATATAGGTCTATATTGTTGGATTCTAATGGCCTCAATGCATTTTGGTAATAAAATAATTGTACCAAAATTTAGGCTATACAGGGGTAAATTTCCGTCACAAAACTCATGAAACAGAAGCATTAGATCTCCTTTAATAACATCCCAGAATGCTTGATAGAATTCTATAGGGAATTCATCAGGCCCTGGCGCTTTGTTATGCTCCATTTGGAATACTGCCTCCTTAACCTCCTGTTCTATGAACCGGGCCACCAAAATGTCATTCTCAATTGCAGAAACCTGAGGAATGTCATCAGTCTGAGTCTCATCGAGCTGAAAATTATTATCCTCAGGGGGGCAAACAGACCTTGATAATATGTGGTAATATAACTTTTCAAATTGTCATCACCACATATCGTTTGATTCCCCTCCTGCAACTGGTAAATCCTTTTTTTCCTATGCTTGCCATTTGCAATAAGCTGAAAATATTTGGTATTTGAGTCACCCTCGAGCAACTCTTTCACCTTTGCCCGTTGGTACCATTTAATCTCCTCTTCTCTCAGAAGTGCTGCTAATTTATTGTGAAGGCAGTGTTTTAAATCAATCTCATGTCTAGACAAGAGACTAGATTCTGCCTTTTTGTCCAGGAAATTCAGCTTATCTAACAGTTGTTTCTTCTCTTTTTTATATGTTCCGCTTGTGTTCTTTACCCACCCCGTAAATATTGACCTACCCTACGTATTTTCGACTGCCATCGTTCCATGGGTGAGTTTCCATTGTTCTCATTGGTCCATATATCCCTTATCATATCCGCAAACCCATCTCGGAGCAACCAACCTAATTCAAATTTAAAAGTAGGTTGTGTATTGCCCGATGATGCTTCGCCGGTGCTCAGGAGTAACGGAGTGTGATCGGACACATCCCGAGTAAGCGCAACAACTGTAGACAATTGAAACTTTTGCTCCCATTCTGTTGTCATCAAATCCCTATCAAATTTTTCATAGCTAGGAGTCTGATGTGAGTTTGCCCATGTGTATTGTCTACCTGACATCTCCAATTCTCGCAAATCTAGACCATCAATAATGGCATTAAAAAGGAAAGGCCATCGATGATCAAAATTGTCATTATTCTTTTTAGAAGGGTTGCTTAAGATATTAAAATCACCGCCCATGAGAATCGGTAAGGACTCATGGCTACACATAGAAGCAAGCTCGGTTAAGAAATTTTCTTTCATGTCCCCTTGAGCTGGACCATAAACTGCCACCAAAGCCCACTTGAAGCTATCATGCTTGTTGCACAAGTGGAACTTGGCATAGAATTCTCCCTCATCTATCGCTCCAATATGAAAAGTATCCAAATCTATTCCTAATAAAATCCCAATCCCCCCC
>OAMR01000013.1:2523155-2546550 GCA_900205405.1 Echinochloa crus-galli | reverse complement strand
CGGCGGGAGGGCATGGTCGTGCGTTCGGGTTTTACCTGAAGCGGCGGCTCGTGAGTTTTTTTTTTTTTTTTGAGCATGCGGCTCGTGAGGTTTTGTGGACTCGGTATGCTTGATTTTTTTTCCCCCTGAATTCGCGGAAAGTTGGTAGGATTATATACCTTTGTGCGGAGCGGTCAATTAACTTTTGTTCGTCTTTAATGGTTTTATTACTTTGGGCAACCTATGTGTTGACACAAAAAACGCGCCAACACACTCGAAATCAATCAAACGCGCAGCACGGCCGTCACAACGGCCAACTCCTGATCACCCGGGGCAAACCGGTCTGACCGGTTACAAGAACCGGTCTGACCGCTTTTGGTCGGGAGGTCGTGAAGACCTAGAAACCCAAGCTCGGGAGGGACCCCGTCGGAGCTCGAGCTAATCTAGGGTTGCTCTAGGGTCGGCAGGCCACCCTAGAACGTCCTTGAACGCCGTAGAGACGAGCAAAGAACAGAATATGGGGGTTGGAAAAGATTAGGGTTTGAGAGATACACAAAAGTAAAGATAAAAGTGTTTGATTCGATTGGGAATACCTCAATCGCCCGTCTAGCCTTTATATTTATAGGCCGGGGAAGTCTTACCCCTTTCGAATAGGTTACAATATGGGATTAAACTCGGAATCCTAATCCTACTCGAATTACAGAATAAAACCGGTCTGACCGGTTTGGCAAACCGGTCAGACCGGTTTGGCCTTCGGCCCAATTTGAGTGTCAACACATGCCCCCCTGCGTTTTTAGTGAACTTGAGAACTAAAGCTGTGTCTTAACTAGCAATGATGAACGTAATAAAACGTAAAGTACGATTAGCCAGCTCGATTCACAAGGAGACCCAGATCTCCAAGACTTCACATGTACTTTTAAGGAATACAGCCAGAAGAAAGGGAGAATTTAGCCCACCTGGACCCAGCAGATCAGCTCATGTATCTTCACAATGATGCCAGAGACAAAATTTGCATACTGATCAACTAATGATTAAGGTCTAATCAGCATGTGTTCAATTCAATTTGGAACAAAACGGTTTTTCATCCTCACCAAAAAAAATCATCTTCTTTGTTCCTTTTTCACGAAATCATTGATTTGCTTTTATGTCTTGAAAATATTGAACTTTAGTTCAAACAATGGAAATAATTCAGCAAAATTTCTTCTATTTCCTGGAGGTTCCAGAGTTGAGGCTGACAGTTGGTTTACAGTACTAGTTTTGATAAAAGATGAATGAGAAGCAATATACTAATTGTGCTAAGGAATAATTCTTAGAACTTTGAAGGTGGTGTTGGGATCAGACCTTGAGTGCCCACATTGTCATCCATCAAGAGATGGGTGGCCTCTGCAAGCGGCAAGCAAAGTACTTCAACCTGGATACAAAATAATTACAATCAAGATATGCTGAGATATATTCCATTCAAAAGCATTTCAGGAAAGTTATTTAATCATAAAGGTTGCAGGGCTGAATGCAGTGTCGGTTCTGATTATCAGAGAAGAGGAATCAAAAGAAAAGAAACATCAACAGTGTAGCCGAAAGGATAGGCCAACCCTAGCCTCCCACTTTTGAGAGCCCAAAAGTAGGCCATTGTTCAAGTATCTTGGCTTCCACAGGAATCTGATATTACCCAAACAGGGAAAGAGATCTGAATACCTTGAACCAAATGGTGAAGCAATATGATACGGATAATATAACTAGGAAGCAGAACTTTATATGTTTCCCATTTAGACAGTTCTTGGTGCTCAACTGGGAAGGCATAAAGTTCAAATTTCTCCGATAGGCACGGCCGTCACAACGGCCAACTCCTGATCACCCGGGGCAAACCGGTCTGACCGGTCTTAAGAACCGGTCTGACCGCTTTTGGTCGGGAGGTCGTGAAGACCTAGAAACTCGAGCTCGGGAGGGACCCCGTCGGAGCTCGAGCTAATCTAGGGTTGCTCTAGGGTCGGCAGGCCACCTAGAACGTCCTTGAACGCCGTAGAGACGAGCAAAGAACAGAATATGGGGGTTGGAAAAGATTAGGGTTTGAGAGATAAAAAAGTAAAGGGTAAACGTGTTTGATTCGATTGGAATCCCTCTCAATCGGCCTTAGCCTTTATATTTATAGGCCGGGGAAGTCTTACCCCTTTCGAATAGGTTACAATATGGGATTAAACTCGGAATCCTAATCCTACTCGAATTACAGAATAAAACCGGTCTGACCGGTTTGGCAAACCGGTCAGACCGGTTTGGCCTTCGGCCCAATTTGAGTGTCAACACTATGACATGGAAATAAACCCCTATTATTTTACAAATTCCTCCTTCAATGTTATTTTACAAATTTCTCCTCCCACTCTCCCTGCATGTCCCCACACATTTTGATTTATAAAGTTTGAATGGAGGGGTTGGTTTGTATAAGATATGTTCCCTTTACTTTGAGCCATTATAAAGATATATACTATAGCATACAACTAATATAGAAAATATTTTTCCTGCGTGGAGGGTGATTCGATTTTCGGGATGGACCAAAAGCCTCGGTTCCTACAAAACTTGGACGGCACAGTACCAGTTCATTCGCGCCAACATATCGATTTTCCACGGGACAGGTCATCGCATCATCCACCCCTAGAAATCTTTCACAAAATTTTAGTGTGTAACGGATTCAACTTAAAGATCTTTGGTCTTCCTTTCCCATACATTCATTGTTCCTTATCTCTTTGTCTCCTCCATTCTTTCTTTCTCTTCACTCCTCTCTGGTCACCCTGCCCTCTGTTAGCCCTTGGCCTTTAGCTCCATGGTCCCTCTCCCTTTCTCCCCGAGCCCCTGCATTGTCACGGCCCTATAGGCGGGGCGACGACCCCGGCGGTCAGAATGGCCCACCCCAACCACAAAAGCAGTGGCTTCGTTGAGCGGCGTGACGGCCCCAGTGGTTGCAGTGGTGGCCTTGGCTGGCGGCCACGACGAGCAAGCGTCCCATACGGCAGCCACAGCTGGTGGCCTTGCAGCAGAGTGGCGGCCATGGCGATTGGCGAGCAGCTCGCCCCGTGACCGGAGTGGTGGCACCAGTAAACAGCGTGACGGAGCCGAGGGTCCATGCCGGGTGGCGTGCCTCCACAGCTCAATCGGCTGCCATGGCGAGCAGCGCGCCCTGGCGGTTGGAATGGTGGCCCCGACGAGCGTCATCGTAGCCCCTCGAGGCGGCCCCTAGGTCCGGAGCCACGGCCCTAGGAGGTGGCCCCTACCGGCAACGAGGCGGGCCCCATAGTGCTCATGCAGGGTGGTGCCAGCTTTTGTTTAATTGATTTGTAGAGGCGCTCGAGGGGCGTTGGGAACACCGGCCATGGGGCTATGCCCACGGTTGGCAAGAGGGAAGGGGTTTCCTCATAATCTCTTCTTTAATTTGATTGATACATCTCCTCTCTTTATATATGGAGGTTTAGACTAATGTACTCTAATGGGCTAAGGTCCAATAGGCCCTTAACTCTCCTAACATAAAGCAATGCCAATAAAATGATTGCCGCCTAGTTACATGTGTGTTCTTCGTATGTGTTGGAGGCCATCTCTCTATTCTAGAGCTGGTGCATTCCCCACTCACCCGTTAAACCGCGTTGCCCAATAACCCGTTATCCGTTGAATTTTTTTTAGGGCAGGTATAGTCGTTGGATTCTACCAGTTTATGATATAAACCATTCCATATGGATAGTCCGGGTGTCCATCTCTTTCATCTTCAACTCGGAAGCTCATGAATCATCTGGAACCCTAATGGCGTGTTTAGTTTCCACTCCGGCTGGTCCGGAGTCATCCGAACCTAAGTCCGAGCCTAATCTTGATGTTTGGTTAGCGTCATGACATGAAATGGACCAGCACCAGGCCATCCATCTGCTAGTGTAAATCCACGACCGACTCGTCCGCGAAGAAAGTCGGACGACATCATCCGAGGACCATCCAATCCTACAAGGGACCATCCCATGCCGGACTAGCTGATTCTGAATGGAGTCACTCCCTAGACCAAACACGTTGTAAATCTTTCTCCTCCACCGCCGTCGAATGCAGCGACAGTCTCCCGCATGGTATAGGAGGAAAAAAGAAACTCGATGGCCACGGCATTGTGGGAGGAGGAGATATGCAGCCGCTGTGCCGCACGAGCAACGGGAAAGGCGCCTGGAGCCTCTGCACTGTTTGGACTCGAGACAGCACGGCACAACGGCACTTCTCCCATTCGCAGAGGCTCTTTGCCAGTTGCCACTGCATCGTCTTCCTCAAGGAAGCAAAGGCAGAGGAGGGACATGGCCACAGCAGCAGCACGGCATTGGTGGAGGCCAGATATGTACTGCAAGAGGCGTGGGGCAGCAACGCGGCCAGCCTGCAGGAAGGGTCAAATCTCAGCCAGAGATGAAATACGACTTCTGGTTTTGTTTTTTAGAACGTGCATAGCACGTATTTCATTAAAAAGAAGAGAATTACAACGACGCATACTCGAGAGAACCCTCGAGACGCAAATAACTTACAAAGATAGCAGAACACGACCGGAGAAGAACAGCAAGAAAGGAACTCCACACCTCACCACCAAAACAAACTACAACGATAACACGACAGCCCTGCAAAGATAGAAGAGGTACACCACGACGAGCCACTCAGCCGACCGAAACAACAGAGCAAAGGGTATGGAGGAAACTGCCAGACGACGCCTCCAGGGAGAACACGACGCTAACAACGCCGTCGTCGTCCATCCATCAAGGACTGAGTTTTCACTCGGCTAATCCAAAAAGTCAGGGGGTCAATGACAACGCCTTCAACAAGGTTAGTGCGTCCATAGACGTACCCGCTGCCAGCACTGGCACAAAGCCAAGCAGAGCTTTCGCTCATGACACCGGCCCCAACATCATACAACTACATAGAAAGACGGCAGCAGCAGAGCGACGACGACGAGATGACCATGGAGATGAAAGCACAGCAGGCAATAAGCGACCAAAACGGCCAATATCTCAGCAGCTACCTGCGCCGGCGGCCCCAAGGGGTGCCGGTCTGCGGTAGCCTCGATCCGACCTTGACTAGTGAACCCTTGGGCACCCAAGGCATCGCCAAAAGTCCATGGCAAGCATGGCGACCAGATGCACGGCGCGGAGGCGGCGACCTCGACGGCGTGGATGCAGCCATGCAGGCAGGGGCGGCCGCGAACTTGGACCCGGGCACAGACGCGATGGCTGCCAACGGCGGGGAGCTGGTGGCGGCGGCTTCACGTGGGGCCTGCGCGGGTCCCTGATCCTGTGCGGGAGGTGGCCGTCGAGCAGGAGAGGGGAGGCACCGCACGGGGGTGGTCGGAGCCGGATCCACGCCGGTGGAGGTCCACGCAGGCGGAGGGCGGGCCCACGACGCGGGCGACTGGATCCACGCCGGTGGAGCGCGGATCCGCGACGACGGAGGCCGAATCCACGGCGGGGGCGACCAGCTCCGCCTCAGCGATCCGGAGCCGGCGACGAGTTGAGGCGGAGGAAGGTGGGCGGGCCCACGGCGGGAGCGACCGGATCCACGCCGGTGGAAGGCGGATCCGCGGCGAGGGAGGCCGAATTTGCGGCGGGGGCGACCAGATCCGCGTCGGCGAAGGGCGTCTGGTGCCGAAGATGGCCGGAGCCGACGACAAGGTGAGCGAGCCACTGCCGACGGCGGCATGGCGACCGAACGGTGGTGGTGCGTGTGGGGGAGATTAGGGAGGAGGGGAGAAAGGGAGGAGGGGAGGGAGAGGGAGGATGGACGGGATGCCGCCGCCGCCGGCCAATCCGGCGGCGGCGGCGGCCGGCGGCTAGGGTTTCTGGGGCTGGGGCACCGGGCGTGGGGGAGAGACCGAGCTTTTCTCAACAGCACCTGTTGGGTAGGCGAGCCAGTTGCACTGACTAATACGACTTCTGGTTAGGGCCCCAGGGGTGAGCAAATAAGCGGGAGCATCATAAAGGATGATGGCAGCAGCAATTCCTAATGGGACCGACTCCTCTATAGATTTGTGCTACAATAATGCAATAAAATCGGAGCCATGAATTCAATGAAATTATTAGAAAATGGACTCAGGATCGACCGTGCTTGATGCGGCAAATCAGCCGGTGGCGCTTGCTCAACGTGCAGGAACAAAGCAAAGTAGCAAACAGAGGTGCAGGAAATTAAAGCTGCGAGCTAAGTGTTGGAACTTCCAGGTTACTTAAACCTGTATCCTCTACTCTTCATAAATGAGTTCCAAACATTATTAACTTGTCAGGAGTCAGGACTTACTATAGGATGGTGGTGCTCTATTTTGTGCATATTCGCACGGATAGGTTCTTGATATGTCCATTTATGCAAATTTTAAATAAGCTAGACATTATTTTGACAGTTTCAGAAGTGACCACTTGGCCTGTTTGGGAAGCTACAAAAGATTAGAAAACGGAACGCAAAATTCACCAGTATTAGAAGGTACACTGCTGAAAAACAGTAGAAGTCAAATCAAGTATATTAACTCCTAGAACAGGAATGATATTTGAAGTCGATAATTTGAAAATAGCTTTGTTATTATTTTATCAGGTTGGAAGGCTTCCAATAAATATGAAATGAGTAATTATTGCTAATTCTGAAACATGCCAAGAGCTAAATCGAGAAGTGACAAAAGGTCTCGGCAACTTGTTGTTAGTGACAGATTGACGTGTGTGACAATATTAATGCCCATCTGGTTCGCCAATTAACCAATGACCATGTTCTAAACACATCGGAATGGAATTAGGGGAATGCTTGTGTAGGATTTCTCATGTTACTAAACTCTAGGTTGATATAAACTCAAATATTAGGGGAATATCTCTTTTTATGCTTTTGGCCATCAGTTTAGGACACGGCCAAATACAATTTCTTTCATGCCTCTCACACAAATACAAGTATCCATTACATGTTTCTAGCCATTGTTTATTCAATTGCATGCTATACTGTTGTTTTTACCGTAGGTTTGATGTTTGCTGAGGTGTTTTTCAGGGTTTGGTGTTACCTCCTCAGCAACGATACGCTCAGAAGTAAGAAATTGCTAGGTGATGGGCCATTGAGTGCGCACCAACGGTGTGAAATTTTTCTAGTGTAATTAGGTTTCCAAAAACAAGGCCGAGTCACATTGGTGCCATTTAAAGTTTGCGTTTGAAAACAAAAATGCCAGTGGAGTATTTGCGTTACCCCAAAACAAGGTAGTTACTGATTAGTAGCCTTGTGGCATTCTTAGATGCTACTCCCTTCAGTTATAAATAAATGATATTTTTTACATTGAAAAGGTACGTTACCACTCACCAGTCATGACTAGGACCAGTATTTTACAAAGTAAAATATGTTTTTCACGAAACTACATTTCAAGACCAATCGTATTAAAGACATAAAAAAATAATGTACCAAAGTTAAAATATTTGACTTTGATATCACTTATTTGTGAATGGAGGGGATTTACCTTGCTACACCCTTCTTCCAAATTGCTAGAATTACACAAATATAGTCCAAATGCTTTAGTATGGACCCATTGCACTATACTCCAACAAGATAGCTCAGCGCCATTTTCCTCGCCGATAGCATCCAAATATCCAATCTTAGGGTATTTAAAACAAATGTGAAAAAAAAATAAAATTTAGTGTGCAAATGGCTACATGTCACTACTATAGAGAACATTGTGTTTGACAGCCTCGCGGTACCATCATCTAGAAAGTGGGGGATAAGATGAATCATCAGAGCTTATGAGGGTATTGTACAAAATTTGAGAGGACCATTGATCATTAATTATTGCTCCATGCAAACATGTCGTAATAATCTGCAGAAGGATGATCATCGCTCCATGCATATGTCCTGAGACTCCTGACAGGTCTTTGAACTGTCATGCTAGGGTTCTCAACCTGCAGGTCATAGTCATCAGTTCGGTCATCAGAAAGCTCTATCGTCTTGATCTTGACACACTTTGCAAGCAGAGCCTCGTTCATGTCAATGTTGAAGCAGTGGCGTATGTCCAGGGACTCCAGATACGGGCAATTGTCCAAGATTGTTTCTAGCCCTTTGTTGCTGATAGCATTGCCGAAAAGCTGCAGGGAGTGTAGGCTATGCATTTTCTCAATCCCTAGGGCATCCTTGTCCATGTTCTTTTCTGAATAGGAATCAAAACCTCGAGTGTTCAGTCTGAAACGTTTCAGCTGTGGGCATACCGCACTAACAACTTCGTACACCCCATCAGCACCTACTTTGTCACATAGCGAAAGCTCGAGCTCCTCAAGCAGTGGGACGCCCTTCAGGACCTCTGTAAATCCTAGATCAGTGACATCATTGCAAGAAATGAGGCGAAGGCTCCTCAAACAGGGAGATCTGCAAAAATAGCACCAAGGGCCTTAACATCAGGCAATTCAGTCAGCACTGCTAGTAAACTTGTCTACAGAAACAGGAAATTTGTTTTATAACACATGAACTCAAAGACAGGGGAAATCAATAAAAAAAGGTAATGAATTTTTAGTCACGCGTTTCATTTCATGACAGATATGTACATAACGATGTTCAGTAGTAAGTTCATCTTCACTTCATCATTCTGGTAGACGAGCTGATCAGCAAATTTTGAGTTTCTGTCAGTTGTATGTCACTTAATTCCATTCAGGTTTTCTGTGTATGTCAGTGTTCAAACCAGACATATATATGTTCAACATCCAGGCTGCCGCTTTAATAACATGTAAAGGCTCTTGCAAGCTGGTGAAATTAGAGATTTTACAGCATAGAGATGTCTAGTTATTTATCCATCATCAACCACACATCTCCTTGGTCTTTTTATCGTCCTGTTGAGTGTTAACACTGTACCATATAAGAACATTTATAAACTCTATGGTTAACATGGGAACATGGGAACATCCACATTAGCAGCTGACCTAAAACTTTGGGGATAGTTAAACACGCAATGAGAGAGTAGGAAGACTAAAGTAGATTACACGTCAAATCTAACACATATATATATATATATATGGAAGGCCCATCGTGTCCATTCTAGCCCGGTTCAACTTAAAAAAAATATTCATCAAATTAAATTTTTGAAGACAAAAAATTATCCGTATTGTACAAATAAATGTATAAACATATATATTAAAAGATATTGAACATATAAACATACATATTAAATTATGTTTTGACATACAAACACATATACAAAATGCAATTAAACGTGCCTAAACGTGCTTTCCATCGTGCCTCATCGGGCCAACCCTTAATCGTGCTGTGTCCGTGCCGGCCCATGGCCTGGCGCAGCGGCCCAGGCCCGGCCCGAAGGACGTGCCGGGCCGGCCCGGGCCCGTCTAACATCGTGCCGGGCCGTGCCGGGACCGGGCCAAAATTTCGTGCCATGGACCGGCCCTGGCCCATGGGCCGCGGGCCAAACGGCCATCTATAAGTGTGGGCAAGGGAACAAACGGGTGGTGGTTTACAGAGTTGGTTAGTCTTGATATTTAAGACTGCAGATGGAATCAGATCCGACGTGAACGGAAATTTGTTATACTTATTATCACACTATAATAGAAAGATGAAGTTTTAGACCATACGTAGTTAATAAACTGTTTGAACGTTTTTTTTTTTGAGACAAACAGCTGCTGCTTCATTCATTAAGGAGGAGGATTACAATCTTTCTCAAGCAGTGTGATCTCACACTGGCTGGGGTATTAGCTTGCCACTCCCCATGCCTATCAGTGCTAGAAACCTGTTTGGCTAGCGTATGAGCTACAAGGTTGCAGTTCCTAGTTACTGTTGACGCAAAATCGGTTTCTCACGCCAAGCACACGGCAAGCCGAATCAGCTGGCTTCACACGTGCCCGATCGTCTGAATCCTGTAAGCGTGCCAGTCAATTTTCCCTGAAACTGACAAAGGAAGAAAAAATGTTTAGATATAAAACCTGGAACATGCCGGATGATACCAGACAGTTCCATCTCTACGGCTTGCAAGGCCAATCTTGATCGGCATATAGCTATGAACGAGCTATCTGTCAGCAATACAGGCACTCACAGCATATTCGGCAGAGCGCGTAAGAAAGCATACTGCCGACCGCATGTCGTCATCATGATGAAAGATCGGTATTTAATTAGATGATATCATCAATCCGATGTTCAACAATAAAATCAGCTAGGCTGAGATAAAAGGGTGAAAGCACGATTGTAAATCTCTAATAAACAAGAATGCATAGGTTTAAAAGCACTAGTCTACCGCATGTCTAGATACCCTCGAACCCGTCAGGCGTAAAATCAAACAAGTTAATCCACTGCATGATACAACTTGTTTAAAATCACACCACCAACCAGGAATAGATCAATCCACCGCATGATATACTCTAAACGTGGAAGGCTAGAAGCATTCATTATTTAAAACAAAGTTACGAACATGTTTTCACTCATTGAGGGACTGCTGAATACGGCTAGATAGCCGATTCGGGTTCCATAAAGAAGAAACAAGCTTCGTCGATGTTGATAGACCTATCAGATCGATTTCGAGCTCTAATCCACCGGATGATTAGTTCTAAAACGACCCAAAAGCCTGCATCTACCGCATGATGAGGGCGTTGTCTGCAGGGTCTCGTTCGACGGCGGTTCGTGGAAGCTCTCCGTGGTGAAAACCAAACGCTGTCGCAGTCGCGTCTTTGCCTTCCTGAAGGCGTTGTTTGGAGGTTTTCCTTGTAGCCGTTGGTGGTGGAGTCGTAGGCTCCGCGGAAGGTCGGGTCCAGTCGATTTGTAATGGTCTCATGGCCCTTTAGTTTGTTCGTCGCGAGTAGTGTCTTCCTATCTCTGGCGCGCGGCCTAGAGAGTCCTGTTACGGGTTTGTTGGATGCTGTTCTTCGAGCGGTGTGTGCTTTATTGTAAACTGGTAATCCCAGTATCCTTTGGAGGATGCTTTATATATAAAGCTGGCTATGGTCTTTCCTGGAGATATACTACTGGTACCAGTGTTACCTCATGACCGAGTCAGTTTTTTAGTTACAGCCTTACAGGTTGACATAACATAACTACATTATAGACTTCATATCTGGTTTGAGATGTACTTCAGGAGTTACCAATATAGTAATATGTGGTTCATTCCCGCATTAGTCGACTACGATTACAAAACGTTTATTTCCAAAGAAATACGTCGAAGTGCCGTATTCATCTCGCATTCTTTATCAAATCGGCTTTTTCCTTGTATTCAATCCACGTCATCATGCGTCCCCGAATGCTTTCCATAGAGCAACTCCCTTGCCGAATTGGCGACGGACTCCCGACCGCAGAATGCCTTTGCCGAATCGTTCTTGAAGATAAGCTTTCTTAGCTGAACGATGTTTATCTTTTCACCAAATCCGGCCCACATGTCAGCCTCTTCCTGGTGTCAATTTTTGGTGTTAACAGTTACATTACTAAAAGAGAAATTCAGAAAACTAGAACTTAACAAAGTAATCTCCTGCAGTAGCGCCGAGATGCTAGATCTCTGTTTGAACGTTGATGGTCACTGATATACTTTTGGAGAGTGAACATTTTCGTATATATAGTTTGAGTAAATCTGTCTCAAAAAATAATTTAACACTAGAAAAATTTGGACAAGGTCAATGTTTTTATTGAAGACCGTCCAAGTACTCTTCCAGGAAAAATAGGAGCATTCAAGTAGGAAAGCAATGGAGAGGGTAGAGATTTGTGTAGTTGTATGTGAAATACATTTGAATATATAACCACGCGCCACTGATTTCCAGTTCAATATGTTAATAACTAAAGCAGAGATATGTACCATCAGAGTTGTATGGCTGACAAATCTTTCATGCCGTTCCACAAGTTGGGCAAGCACTAGTAATGCAATCAAGGTTCACATGGACAAATGACGAATGCAAACATAGAACAGAAACATTGTCGATCCAAACATTTCTAGGGAACATAAAAAACAAGTCAATTCATCTTCCATAGCATGCAAATGGAACAGCTAATTCATCACCACTACGATATAACTGAACAAGAACGCGTGTTTGCCCACACCAGCCACACAGCTTGGAGACAGATCTCATTACACCATCTTATCATCTTCATCAGGTTTGTGTTCGTCTAGTTCTTGCTCATAGAGTAAGGCATAGTAATCTAACATCATAGCCTCCTCATCTTCAGGGATTTCTCTAGGCTCCTCCATGCGTATGGATGGTTCGTCATAGGGTTCAATGGTGGATCCAGAGCCCTGAATTAAGGGAAGACCTTCTTCATTTTCTCTTTCCTTTTTCTCTTCTTTTTCCTCCCTCTCATCTTCCTCCTCTTTATCCATGGCTAAAAATTGTTGCGGGGTTCCATGGACTGCATTGGAGTAGGTGGGGCTGGACCCCCAGGCCCTACATTGGATCTGCCCGACATCTTCATTCTCAGTTTCATACATTTCATAGTCATCCAGGATAACATCACCTATCTCGAAGGGATCATAAGCGTTCCAGTCTCTGTCATCAACTTTGGAGTTGAAATTTGAAACTGCAGCATTATCAACATTGGAGTTTATATTTGAAAGGTACATCTGCCTAGCCCTTTTCAATGACTCGAAGTTTTTTTTTGACAGGACCTGAAACTCATGGTCATTCCTGATGTCATCAATATTGGACTTGACATATGGAATGTACCTAATGGGACTTTTGACCTCAAACTCATAGTCATCAGTGATATCGTTTGGAAGCCTCAGCGTCTTGATCCTTGAACACTTGGCTTTCAGAGCAGAATCCAATTGAACATTGAAACAATGGCGTATGTCGAGAGACTCCAGGTGGGGGCAGTTATCAAGGATGGCTGCCAGACCTCTGTTGGTGAGATTGTTGGCAAAAAGCTGAAGAGAATGTAGCTCATGCATAGTTGAAATCCCAAGGGCTTCCTGATCGTTTATGTTTTCATCTTCAAAGGAGTAGAATCGGTCGTTGCTCAATCTGAAGCGCTTCACGTGTGGGCAAGCTTTCCCAGCAACCTCAATTGCCTCGCCAAAAATGTTTTTACAGAGCGAAAGCTCAAGCTTCTCAAGCAGTGGTAACCCTTGTATTGCCTCAATAAATCCTTCACTGGACACGCTGTAGCAAGAAATGAGGCAAAGGCTCTTTAGACATGATAACCTGCAAGAAGACATGTTGATCTCAGTAAAACTATTAAGATGATGTTACCTTACAACAGAAAGACACAGAACTGCATTGATTTAATTTGAAACCTCATTAGAATTTCCCATATCATTGATAACTTATCTACTTTCAGCAAGGTTTACATTATCGATAGATAAAGATATCGGAGGTTGATAAACAGGAATATCATATATATCGAAATTCTAGTAAAAAACTGGATGGGTTACAGCTGGGGTCAATATTATGGTTGCATCACTACTGTAGGAAATGTTTTGGAAGGAAACAACAGTATAAGCGACATATTGTTCAGATAAAACTTGCTTGTACATCAGCTTCTTAACCATATGCGCATTTGTAAATCCTCTAGACATTTGTAAATCCAAGCCCCTAGATTAATGATGATTACCATGTCTTTATGAATATATGCCTATAAGGCACACAGTTGCCATTTTTCAAATCACATGAGGAATATGGGAAAACATACAAAATATACTTTGACAGGCATGTCTTCCTGTTTTTAATTCTTAACGAGATGACATCGTTTCTTTAGGTGAACTAAGGGAAGAAATGACCATATCTATGGTAACTGGAAGGTTCATCTGGCAAACACAACTGTCAACAATATTTTTCTACAGCAAACATGTGCGCCAATCACGGTCGGTGAATTTGGCATGACATAGGTGCACGATAGTGAACCCAACATAGGCATGTATAATGCACCTATGCAATGTTGCATTGTATTTTGGACAATAAGTAGAAATGCATTATAAGAAGATGGCCAGATCGAGGACATATCATAACTAATCATAAATACACAATTCAACACCAAGTTACCACAATCCCACAAACCACAATTCGGCCCTGCACATTGGACAAAGGCTTTGCAGCCATAATAAAAAGAAAAACCTGCTTTTCCTAACATGAGGGGGCACAACATTTGCTCCAGCGAACGGCCATCGATTCTACTTTAGCGGACTAAAATACGAATCTGAGGAAGAAAGTTTTGGAATTTTCGTACCGGCCGGCGAGGTAGAGGAGGACACGGTCGTCGGCGACGCGCTCGGACTCGAACGCCTCGCACCGGCCGGCGCTCCTCCAGACGGCGAGCCTGGCGGCGGCGATCCCGGCGCCGAACCGCGCCTCCACGCGGCGCCAGAGCGCGGGCTCCTCCGCCGCCGCGCGGCGCCAGGAGCGGCAGACCTGCCCGAGCCCCGCAAGGGCGTCGCCCACTGGCAGCTTGCCCAGGACGGTGGCCACCGCGTCCCGCGGCAGATCCGCCCAGTCCCTCGTCTCCGGAAGATGCGGGAGCGGTAACTCCTTGCGGCGGCGGCGGCGGCGGCGGCGGCGAGGGGGCGTGGAGGCGGATGAGGAAGAGGAGCGGGAGGCGGCGAACAACATGGCGCCGGCTAGGTTTGGAGCCGAGGGTTTAATGGCGGTTTTTATGTTTTTTTGGGAAGGGGAATGGAGGGGGCTTTTGTCGAGGTAGACGACGGAAATTGTGGGGACGTGGGTTCATTGCCCCATGGATGACTAGCGGGATTACAAATGTCGTGGGAAGTAATTCATTTCAAACCAATATGCAAATACATTTGAAAATATAAAGGGTAATTCAAAACCAAACCTTCCGAAATAGTAATGGTAACTCTTCATGGCACATATATAAAAGAATAGATGCTTCATCTTTGTATCAGTGAATGTTAATTCTTGGATAAATCTATACATTGCTCGAGTGTTACGCAGCCTTCGTCACTCGATTTATGCACCATCCGATGTCTGCCTTTTTTTGTTGCTGCTCGTTGGATCTGTCCTGGTTGCTTGTTTCTTTTTTCTATTTTGTCTCTTCTATGGTCCCCATCTGTAGGTGTCTGAACTGTTCAGTTTTGGGAGTCCGCGTCCATTATTTATCCATTTCCAGTAGCTTCTCTCCACTTGCTTTGGTCGCTTTTCCCCTCCTGGTTGTGGAGTTTGCTGTGGCGATTTGGCGAGTGAGGTCAGGCGATTTCTTTTCCTTTCCCTTCAAATTGCTTGTTGAATTTGTTGGATCCTATGTCTTCGTTTGTTCATGTGCATATACTCAATCGATTCCTTGCTGGTTCATGTTGGATTTCATGTTTTTCCGCCCCGATCTAGTTTCTAGGGTTCATATTTTGTTTTACTGATTTACGGCTCAATGCACAATAATAGGTTGGTACAGGTTATGATCTGTATGTCTTCTAGTGATGCATTGTGTATATCTGATTTTGTTTTGCTCGCCTACTGATTTTTTTTATTATATTATCCATCTAACATCTCTTAAGGTAACTTTTTAACATCTCTGTATATTAGAATTTCCAATATCATGTAACACCTTCTAACAGCTCTTAAGGTAACTTTTTTATTTGACTGCTTTTAACTTATTGGATTCTGCGAGGTGAGTTGATTTGTTCAGCTGTCGCGATGTTGATTTGTTCAGTTGTCGCGATCTGATCTTACTGTTTGGTAATCATGTGTTGGTGCTTATCAAATCTCGAGAAATGTAGTAGTGCTCTAGATATGCGCCATGGCTCTAGATTTTGTGTCTGTCCGCTGTCTGTTGATGTTTCTTTATGTTCGTTGGATATTGACTAGCTGTCTTTTTTTTTTGTTTTTCCTGTTTCCGTGGGCCCTATATGTCCGTGCCTGTTTTAATTTGTTCGATGGGCGGACGTTGCTTATCTATTCGCGGTGTGTTTTTTGGACCAGCTTTTCCTCACCTCGCCCTTTCTCCGCTTCTCCATTTCAGCTCGTTATTTGCTTATGTCGGTATGTTTCAAAGTAATGTGGACAGTACACTTTGATTTAAATGTAATTCTATTTAAATTAGACTGTGACAGTATGGAAATTTTAAATTGACAGTACAATAGCTTCTAACTGTACTGTCAATTTTATAGGTTAGTTATGTAACTGTTATAATTTTATATTTAGATATCTTTTAAATATAAATTAGCTTCTAATTAACAGTATTATTTCTATTTTATTTTTCATTACCTTTACATGTATTTGATATTTGTATTTTTAAATTTGCATTTTGGGGGTTTCAGTAGCACCCCAATTTATTTGTATTTGACTGATTGTAGAAAATAATCTGTTAATCTGTTTCTCTACTTTTGTATATCTTTAATTTGCTAATCTATTGATGTGTTGACTAATTTTTATTTTCATTTTCTGGGTTTCAGTAGGGCCCATTTTATTTGTTATCTGGCTAACTATAAAATAATATGTTGATCTTATTATATATTGTTCTGTTAATATGTTGTTGTGTGTATCTGATAATAAGATTTTAGATGCTCGTGGTTCTGATGTCTGTTGATTGTTGCTTCCTGTTCGTTCGATGTTGGCTGGCTGTCTTTCTTTTGTTTTTCCTGTTTTTGTGGGCCCCATATGTCAGCACCTGTTTCAATTTATTCGATGGACGGCCGTTGCTTATCTATTCGCTGTGTGTGTTTTTTTAACCAGCTTTTCCTTACCTCGCCTTTTCTCCGCTTCTCCATTTCAGTTCGTTATTTGCTTATGTCGGTATGTTTCAAAGTAATGTGAACAGTACACTTTGATTTAAATGTAATCCTATTTAAATTAGAATGTGACAGTATATAAATTTTAAATTGACGTACAGTAGCTTCTAATTGACAGTACTATTTATACTGTCAATTTTATAGATTAGTTATGTAACTGTTATGAAATCTTTGTTTGACTTATTATTATTATATCTTATTTGATTCTTCAAAATAGCATTTGAGAGATACAAATTATGCCAGCAATTAGATCATAGTCCAATAGCCTAAAATTCTTGTTTTATGATGTCCACAAACACTATTTGACATCTGCAAAAAATCGAGTGTTTCCTAGTCATTTAGCACTCAAGCCTTGAATCCTTGCTCTTTTTTTGTTCTCAATATAACTTCCTTTCTCATTTTTACATTTCAATTTCAAATGCTCTATGTAGCATGCAGTGTCAAGTAGTAAGTAACCATACTCTTCCAAGAAAAACAACCGCAACACACACGAAGGTGATGGAGGTCCGTTTCTTGCGGAGGCCCCGGCGTCGACTCCCGCTCGGGCGGCAGTAAAAAGCCTAGCCGCCGCCGAAGAGGGCCACCGGAAGCCCGCGCGGCCTCGAGGAAGGTGGCGGCGGGGCTCTTCTTCCCTTTCCTCGCCGTGTCGTCTCCTCGACGTGTCGTCTCGAATCTAGGCGGGGAACTGGGAGGCGGCCATGGCGGTTTTCGGGCTGCGTGCTCGCGCCGGCGAGGCGGGGACAGCCGGATCTGCACCGCATGGGGCCTGCAGCGCGAGCATGGAGGTGGAGCAGAGGCGGCAGCGGTAGACGCCGGCGTGGGCTCGCTGTGCTGCGGGGCTCCTTCAGCGCACATGGCCAATCCGTGGCCATAGGTGGTGGCAAGCCTGCGAGGCCTCAGGTGCGCACACTGGACACGCGCCGGCGCCGGCGTGGCCACCAAGCGCTCGGCTGCGCCCCCGGTGCGGCTTCTATCGGGGCGGCCGGATCTCAGGGTTCGAATCCTGGTTCAGACTTTGCAACTACATCTGGTGATGACATTTTTAATTTCACCTTTATTTTCATATAGACCAAGAGACATAAATCATCTTGGCTTCATTCGCGTATTCTCTTACTCGAAGACGGATTTCATTTGCAATTTATTCCGTTAGATTATGCACGGGTACCCAGTGGCTACTTTGCAGCATAATATCTCAGGTTACGATTTCAGAACGTCTGCCGGATTCGGAGTTCGTGGCCGTTTGAAGTGGGTCAGGTCTGGTCCATGTGAAAGCATTGGCTTGGTAAGAAGGAGGAAGCAACACGGTGTGACTATGTCGTAGTGGTAATTGTTACTAATTCACCGGTTCCGGGAAGAAATTCCTAGGTCTGACCTTAATTGGTTGGTAGTGACCTTGTTGAAGGCATTGTTTGGATTAAGATGAATTACTCCCTCGGGTGAAAACTTTTGATCTGATCTTAATTGATTGGGTCAGTGCAATATCGGCACGTGCGCATGCCGTTTCTTCGTTGGAGCCGTTGTCTCGGGAGCCTACGTCATAGTCCAAAAGCTGCTTTGGTTTGTGAAGCGGATGAAGGTGAAGTCACTTATAGTAGCTTGCTGCGACATGATCTTTTGGTCATGGTGCTCTCATTTTTTTTTCTTTTTTATGGGCTGTGTGCATCTTAGTATGCAGAGGCCGAGTTGGATCTTATATAATTATATCATCTTGATGTAATTATCTAAAATCAATAAAACTCCCCTTTTCAAAAAAAACACACGATGGTGATGTGGAGAACTAAGGGCCTGCATACCCTTGCCACCACAACCCTTTCGTTGCATTGGTCTCCCCCTGCACAGTCTCCTTTGCACATGTACTACTAATGGAGCATCATGGATTCACTTCGCCATTGTCAATACATCCATAGGCGCCGATCACTACTATAGAGACCTGCTGGCCTGATGGCCCAAAGTGTACTATTGTGTAAAATGAATTCTTTAGGCGATGAACTGTACATGGGCATGTATGCTAAATAAACGTACCGGTGTGTACTCAACATACCGTTTCAATTCTTAGGCCAGTCTCGGTGGGAGGGTCATCGATACAGTTACTAGACTGGAATCTTAAGAACGGTGCCAGTGGAGGGTCATGGTGATGACTCTCCTCTCACAATTCATGACCCTCCTCTTTTCTCTCTCATAATACTATTGGTACATGTTATCAAATTTAATGTCTATGACACTCTCATGACCCTCCCACTAAGACTGGCCTTAACTGAATTAAATAAATTTACATACATTTCTGCCGGTGCTATATTGGACCAACAAGTTTCTATGTTCAGTCTAGTCGACATAACATTATTTCATCGAGTAGACCATTGAATAGTCTACACGCATGAAGTTGAAGCGCCAGCCGCTCACCTTCTCCATGCAGGGATGTGAATTCGAGATTGCTGGAAATTGAAGTGCTTGATCTGATCACTAAATCAAAGCCCCTTGCGTATAGTTATCAGCACAGCGCATTAGAGTTATATATAAATGTACTCTGATCTCTTTCACACGTTCGCCTCTCTCTACTCTACACACGATTGTGCTCTATCTCTCCAAGCCTCACTCTCCTCCACACGCGTGCAACACTCCTGAGCTCTCAGCCTCTTTCTATGAAATAGTGATCGCTGAAGGTGATATTGTAGCATGGCCGCCGTAGAGTTATATGTGTCTCAACGCATACTACTCCAGCTGCGCGTCTGGAACGATGACCAGGATAGCATCCACCTGGCATACATCAAAAGGGATCATTACAATCCCTTTGTGATGATGAGCGTCGGTGTCACACAAGTGCTTGGAAGGTGCATCAATTAGAATATCGCCATGGACAACAACAACATAGCCGGGGACTGCCTCTTCATCAAGCCCGACGATCCTGCCGATGTCGGCAAGCTAGATAGTTATATTTCTAAAAGGGGTGGCATGAGCTCTAGCGGGTCAAAAAGCTGATACATGTCGATGCCTACTACAAATATTTTTATTATTTTAGTTGTAATTCGAAGTTTTTGAAGAGTGGTACCACGACCGCCCTGTTCGTTTGGATTGTTTCCAGCGAGTCAACAGCCCAGCCAAACGAACAGGGCGCTGATTGGAATAGGTGAGAAATTAAGAACAAATTTCAAGCCCGCTTCGTAGTAATTATTGCTGAACGCACTTCTCGTATAATAAATATAGATATGGCAAAAGGCCCGAGCGCCATTCCCATCTGATCTCGCACACGTCCTCCTAATCCCTCTCCTCTTGTCCACTGTTCTAGAATATGCGCATGCGGTCTTTCGTTTCCTCTCACAAGCGAAATGGTGGAATCTAAAAGAGATCCTGGAGTTGTACATATCAGGACACGTAGTTCTCCAACTTAGCACATGGAACGGCGACCAGGACACAGTTGCCATAGCGTACATTGAAAGAGAGAGCTACGAGCCCTTTGTCACGACGACATGTACCTTTAATAAAAAAATTAAAAAATAAGATTGCATAACAGCTAGTTGGCCGGAGCCCGTGCTGGTTACAAACTCGACGATTTCATACTATATAGACGGACAAAGGAGGTGGGTGGTTGATTTTTATAAATATTATAGGGTTTTCACAAAATTACATTGTATTAAAGGACTGTGGGTTGATTTTTATAAATAATAGGGGGTTTTCATAAAATTATGATGGTTTGATGGATGAAGCGAAAGTTTTGGATCTTTATATTATACTAGCAAGAACTCATGTACGGCATGCACGTTTATTGATGACACGTAGATACTAAAACAGTGTCACTTGAGTGGACCATGGTAAATAGACCAGTCATGTGAAGCGCTTTTAAAAATAATTTATATTTTCTCTCTCATGTATAGACAGCTTTAGGTATTCTCAAATCTAGAGACACATCATTTTCGAGATAATTAACATTTATTTATAGTGCCAGTGGAGGGTCATGGTGATGACTCTCCTCTCACAATTCATGACCCTCCTCTTTTCTCTCTCATAATACTATTGGTACATGTTATCAAATTTAATGTCTATGACACTCTCATGACCCTCCCACTAAGACTGGCCTTAACTGAATTAAATAAATTTACATACATTTCTGCCGGTGCTATATTGGACCAACAAGTTTCTATGTTCAGTCTAGTCGACATAACATTATTTCATCGAGTAGACCATTGAATAGTCTACACGCATGAAGTTGAAGCGCCAGCCGCTCACCTTCTCCATGCAGGGATGTGAATTCGAGATTGCTGGAAATTGAAGTGCTTGATCTGATCACTAAATCAAAGCCCCTTGCGTATAGTTATCAGCACAGCGCATTAGAGTTATATATAAATGTACTCTGATCTCTTTCACACGTTCGCCTCTCTCTACTCTACACACGATTGTGCTCTATCTCTCCAAGCCTCACTCTCCTCCACACGCGTGCAACACTCCTGAGCTCTCAGCCTCTTTCTATGAAATAGTGATCGCTGAAGGTGATATTGTAGCATGGCCGCCGTAGAGTTATATGTGTCTCAACGCATACTACTCCAGCTGCGCGTCTGGAACGATGACCAGGATAGCATCCACCTGGCATACATCAAAAGGGATCATTACAATCCCTTTGTGATGATGAGCGTCGGTGTCACACAAGTGCTTGGAAGGTGCATCAATTAGAATATCGCCATGGACAACAACAACATAGCCGGGGACTGCCTCTTCATCAAGCCCGACGATCCTGCCGATGTCGGCAAGCTAGATAGTTATATTTCTAAAAGGGGTGGCATGAGCTCTAGCGGGTCAAAAAGCTGATACATGTCGATGCCTACTACAAATATTTTTATTATTTTAGTTGTAATTCGAAGTTTTTGAAGAGTGGTACCACGACCGCCCTGTTCGTTTGGATTGTTTCCAGCGAGTCAACAGCCCAGCCAAACGAACAGGGCGCTGATTGGAATAGGTGAGAAATTAAGAACAAATTTCAAGCCCGCTTCGTAGTAATTATTGCTGAACGCACTTCTCGTATAATAAATATAGATATGGCAAAAGGCCCGAGCGCCATTCCCATCTGATCTCGCACACGTCCTCCTAATCCCTCTCCTCTTGTCCACTGTTCTAGAATATGCGCATGCGGTCTTTCGTTTCCTCTCACAAGCGAAATGGTGGAATCTAAAAGAGATCCTGGAGTTGTACATATCAGGACACGTAGTTCTCCAACTTAGCACATGGAACGGCGACCAGGACACAGTTGCCATAGCGTACATTGAAAGAGAGAGCTACGAGCCCTTTGTCACGACGACATGTACCTTTAATAAAAAAATTAAAAAATAAGATTGCATAACAGCTAGTTGGCCGGAGCCCGTGCTGGTTACAAACTCGACGATTTCATACTATATAGACGGACAAAGGAGGTGGGTGGTTGATTTTTATAAATATTATAGGGTTTTCACAAAATTACATTGTATTAAAGGACTGTGGGTTGATTTTTATAAATAATAGGGGGTTTTCATAAAATTATGATGGTTTGATGGATGAAGCGAAAGTTTTGGATCTTTATATTATACTAGCAAGAACTCATGTACGGCATGCACGTTTATTGATGACACGTAGATACTAAAACAGTGTCACTTGAGTGGACCATGGTAAATAGACCAGTCATGTGAAGCGCTTTTAAAAATAATTTATATTTTCTCTCTCATGTATAGACAGCTTTAGGTATTCTCAAATCTAGAGACACATCATTTTCGAGATAATTAGTCTTTATTTATATAGAGAAAAACTCTTCAATCTATATCTATTAGTAATAGGGATAAAAAAAAGGCTCGGAGGAGGTTTCACTGTAGAAGAATTGTTTTTTAGTTTAGAGGTTGTTTCCTTTCCAAGAAAAAGTAGGTGGGTAGTAATACAGAATAATAGACACATCTATACTATCAATTTTGATTTTTCATTTTTACTATTAAAAATAGAAGAATCTCTACCTAATTATAAAGCAAGGATTGATTCAGCGGTACGCCATAATTTTATAGAAAACCCCCTAATCTTTACCTAATTTTAAAGTGAGGAATCAATCTTTGTGCTCTGCCCTGACTTGTGGATTTCCGTCCGTCGTCCGTTGAGAATTGCTGTCCGGATAGGTGGGTCTTGTCCTGGATGCTGTCCACATGGATATGAGCATGTATTCGTCTTCCTCTCCGAGTACTTATCACAAGCAAATTAGAATCGGGGCTGCTGTGCCGTTTTATATAACTACCTTCGCTTTGCTACTCCCCGCGTGGTGTGGCACAGCTATTTACATGGTGTGAGTGGATACAAAAAGTCATGACTAAGGGCAGTGTTGCTATTAAGGTCAATGATAATATAGGTCATTTCTTTTAAACGAAGAAAGGTGTGAGACAAGGCGACCCACTCTCTCCAATTCTATTCAACATTGTAGTAGACATGTTGGCTGTCCTAATAAATCAGGCAAAAGAGATGGGACAGATTGTTGGTGTAGTACCTCATCTAGTGGATGATGGGCTATCTATACTGCAATATGCAGATGACACCATCATCTTTATGGACAATAACATTGATAAAGCCAAAAACATGAAGCTGTTGCTTTGTGCTTTCGAGCAACTGTCGGGGCTCAAGATAAACTTTCATAAAAGTGAGATGTTCTTCTATGGGACTGCAACAGAACTTTGCCTTTTCGTTACCTAGGAATCCCGATGCATCATAGAACTTTAACGAATAATGACTGGAAGCACATTGAAAACCGTTTTCAGAAGAGACTTAGTTGTTGGAAGAGCAAAC
>OAMR01000013.1:2507515-2522792 GCA_900205405.1 Echinochloa crus-galli | reverse complement strand
ACCTTAGTGTTTCTACTTTCAAATTTCACCTTAAAATCATGTATAATGTCATTTGCAAAAAATATTTCCATGCAATCAACTTAATGTTTCTATTTTTATTTCACCTTTAAAATTTGTTTAAAAAATTCATGCAGCATCGCGCGGGTTATCACGCCTAGTATGCATTAATATGAAAGTCCAACCGCTATTATTTTGATTTTCTGCATAACAATTAAAAAGATCAGCTCTCCCCTATCTTTGTTTGTGTGCTAGCTAAATTTATTTGGAGAACAGTTCAAGTTTCTTTTAATGTTCAACCTCCAACTAGTGTTCATGATTTATTTAACGGCTGGTTGGAAGGGGTGCATAGGAAATTGAAATCACATATATTAGTTGGGGCAAGCGTTATGTGTTGGGCAATATGGTTGTGCCGTAATGAGGTGATTTTTGACAATGGAGTAGTTCCTTCATTTTTGCAGGTTGTCTTCAAAGGGTCACACTGGACCAGATTCTGGACCTTGCTCCAGAAAGAGGAGGATCACCTAGTGATGAAGGAAGGGTGCAAGATGATTGAGACTACAGCCATGGAGGTTTTCACCAGGCATGGCTGGCGTTTCATTAATAGGCTTACTCTTTGAGTGTTTTCGTTTGTATCTTTTATTATGGATCAAAACTTTGTTTTTTTATTCCTTGGAATGTGAGTTTCTCGAGAATTGTAATAAGGAACAGCTTTATGCATTAGTCGATGCAGCGGCTGGGATATTATTAAATAATATTCCCTTTTCTAAAAAAGGATAGTAGGATATCCTCGATGGGGTCTGCTCGATTTTGCCGGAACATCTACGAAGAGGGGTCGTCGAGTCGGCAACAAGCAGTAGACCGCAGGAGAGTCGCCGGATTTCCTTTTGGTGTTGGGAGCATCTCGGCCATTATCAAATCGAACCAATCAGGAACAGCGGCCATCTATCTATCAGGATGTTGAGGTTATTTGAGCCGAATTTCACCGAATTAACAATCCACTGAATGTCGACGTGAGGATCAGGAGACACGCACGTGTGCGTGCATATGCATCTCGGATTGTAACTGATTCTTTTACTTTACTCAACGCATGGCCTGATGGAGTTGGATTCACTAGGATCAAAGGTTGTGCAGTCTTTTTAAGGAAGTCACAAGTTAGCAGTAAACAAAAACTAAAAAAATTAAAGAGAAAGATATGATCGGTAAGAGTCTGTTTAGATCCATCTCACTGGATACTATGCTTTCGATCTATGGTAATTATAAATATTAATACTTTGAATTTACTGTATACAATATGTTTAATACTTAGAATCAATGCATAAGAACATCTCGATTTCACTGCCTCTTCCGTTGGCAAAATTACATTGCAAAGAATGTGCAATCACGCACTCAAAATTTACAAACACAAAAGAAGTAATGGGAATGTTAACATGATAGATTTGAAAACAAGCTTGACAGTTTGCATTATGCAAGAGAATGAAATTCAGAAAGGTAAAGAGAAAATTTTGTTGTATTTAATCATTTTTACAAGATAAAGAAAATAATCCAATTCGTATATTTAATCATAGTAGCAACTATATAGGCACTAGCCATCACCCGTAGCAACGCACAGGCATATTTCCTAGTAAAAAATAAAAAACGCATCGCCCCGTCCACCTCACCCTGGGTCGAGGCTCGATTCCTTAAAAAAAGTTGTTTCCTTTCAAAAAAAAATAGGTGGGTATAGGGGTGGGTAACATGAATTGCGGTGAGAAAATAAAATTCAAAACGGGAAAAACCTTCTAGAAAATTATGTTATACTTGACGCACCAAAAACTTTCGCCTCCTTTCTCCCCCACTAAATGTGACAGGTGGGTTGTGGGTGGAATTTTTTAGGTGAAAAACGATTTCAATTCTACTGAATCCTTTTAGTATATAGATAGATAGATACAGATAGATGTACATAAATAATCTATATTGATATTAATATCTCTCTTATGTTTCTTGTTTCCATCTTTTCAATTTTTTAAATCAAAAGCAATATTTTAATCAGGCCAATATTGTGTCTGGCTTAAATCGTGTTGTCATTCCAATTGATTGATGGTTATCTGGACCGATAGGAATATGTAGTCCTTTCAAAACTGATTAGAAACTATATAACCTATATAGATGCACTCCATTAAGATTTAATAATAACTCTATTTTTCTCAACATATAAGCTATCCATGCCATATAGTGTCAAACGTCATCTCACCATCCACTAGGACTATCTATTTATGTCTTCGATCAATTTTCTATGAGTAATAGCATCCATGCATGTAATCTATTAGTCTTTGCGAGTACAATGCTATAAAATTCCTATAGTAGAAATACGTAGATGATCAATCATTTAAGAGACATCATTTCTGAACATGTTTTCATATATAATATTATTTCTCAACAAATGTAAAATGTCGTTTGCAAAAAATACTTTCATGCAATCAACTTAGTGGCTTCGAGCGGATTATCACCTAGTATGTATTAATGTGAATTTTTCAACCTCTATTGTTTTGATTTGCTGCGTAACAATTAAAAAGATCAGCTCTCCCCTATTTTAAATGATAAATTCACTCTATGTGCGATGTATTATTCATTAAGAGCCCTTAATGAATCTAATCGTTGCGTTCATATATACTATGTTCTGTGTATTAACTTCATATATCAATATCAAACACGATTTGTTATGTCATGATCTACCTGTTGTATACCAAATCTCTTATCATTCTCAAAGTTTATTTGCGCAGAAACAGAATAGTCCGATCCTCGCTCCCTTCTCTAATATTACTGGAATAATGACGTTGTCAGTCTAGTCTTCCTGATAGTGACAGACCAGGACATATCCACTTCCCTGTTTCTTCTCATGCATGAGAATCATATATAGAGTACAAAAATTAGGTGTGCGAAGCAACTGTTTTCCAGAATTGTTCTGAAAATGACACCCGCAGCACAGCAACGGGGCATCAGATGCATGCACCTTATATCAGAACCCCAGCCATTCAAACTGAATGTTGAAGCAAATGAATATGTGATAAATTCTAATCGGATATGGTAAATTTTATACATTATGTCAAATTAGCATCATGTTGACCACAACAGTTGGATAATATACCAAGAATTCTGTACCAGCTTTACACCGCCCCAACTAAAGGGCAATACTAGACCTACCATTCTGGCTGCTTGTTATTGAAGCTAAAGTCAGAAGCTTTGCAGGGCAGTGCTTTATGTCATTTTTTTCTTCGAAAAGGGAAGTTTTTAATTAATTTTAAAAACGTTACGTCAAGGTGATACAATCGGACTTGAAATTCTCCCCTACCAACACATAGCCGAGGAAAAAAAGAAAGAAAGAAAAATGAGAAGACACTCTAGTGACCACATCAATCCGTATACTAGATCGTCACCTACGTGCCTGGGTAAAACACTCCTTGGCCACCTGACCAAGCACTGAGAAGCCTAAATAACCAAGTCATGTGTAGATGGATTCGAGAGGATAGCCCATGTATGAAGCCAGTGTGTAATTGAGAAGATAACATAAATAGAAGTTTGTTTGTTTTGAAATATATTATTGCATTTCATAACATGGGATCAAGAGTACCTCCTGGCGAAAAATGCCTGGACGGTGGCACGGTCTACCATCCAGACAAATCTACAGAAGGTTAGGTCATGTTTTCCTTTTACTGAAAAAAGCTCTAGACCATGACCAGGCATTTCCACTCTTGTAGAGTTGTAGTGAAAGATGAGCACGGAGCACCACAATATCACAATAACATCCATCCGTCAATTTCTCAGTCTCTATCAGATACCATCTCATGTGTAAGTGCAACCAATAATAGGCCGCCAATAGGAGGTAGAAGTTGCTTCAGATAAAAGATGGGTACTCTCTGTCCATATGCGCGCAGCATTCGGTGTCCCCTGGACAGCGACTCTTGCGATTTCCAGACCCTTGGTTTCTGATCGGACGGCTGTGCCTGTGGACACGTTGGCGGTGGCACGTGAGAGGCCATGTGAAGTTGCTTCCCGAGGGTTAACGTCGCTCATTCGGCTATGCTGGCTGTCAGTTTCCATTGGTCATCGTCGTGAAGCTTATGTAGATAAGATTTTAGAGCACTCGCTATCTTGAAAGCTGGGAAATAAATATATGTGATTGTGCAACTCGTGATAGTGCATTGTGAGTTAGTGGTGTCTCTCTTTCAAGTGGCATATTGGCACATATAAGGAAAATTGGGTGTTTTTGTTTAGTTATTATGTTATATATATATCATCTTTTATATGGCATCCATTGCCAATACATGCTAGTTGCTAACCCATTTGTGTGCTATGTGTGACATGACCAATGGATAAAGTATTTGTGGTAGCCTAGTTTATTTGGTATATCTAATAAAATAATATTGACAAATCTCATCGCCAAAAAGAAGCCTAGTTTGGTACTGTAAATTCAGTATTTGTGCCAGTTTCACCATTAGAGAAAAACAGTCACTTTCTCTATCTTTTCCACAACTGTGATGTCAAATGCCACTTGTTACCACTTACTCAGGTATCGTTCTGTCTGGTCCACGACGTTCTGGATTCTCGAGAGGCTTCAAGTGAACTAAACTGACCCGATAGTCGATAGAGAATGACATACTGACGATACATACACAGCATGTTTCTCAATAAGCATATATACGCTCATCTTCTTTTTTTTCTACTGACATGCAACTTAATTAACCAGTCATCCAAATGGAATATGAGTAATGGATATTTAATACTCTATTCTACTCCGGTCTATTCTAGTATATATATGTTCGTTGTATATTTAACCAGCTAGCGTAATGCAATTGCAAAACTTCGTTCCCCTTTCTAAGACGACTAATTAAGAAATGGAGATGATTCTATTTATGTTGTGTCTATGTCTGTATGTTTTCACGACTGAAAAAGATTGGGCATCTTCACTTTGGGCATGACTCCCCATCTTGTTGCTAGCTGTCGGCTAAAGACCAGCAAACAATTTTGTTTAAGTTGTATGTTTTTCTACTACTAGAAAAAAGATAGGTATCTTCACTTTGGGCGTAATGGATTTTTGTCGGTTTATTTGCGCATGGAAATGTCGTGAGAAGGATCCTGTGTGTGGAGCGGTGATCTGCCGACAGTCATATTCGTGTCTTTGGATATCTTTTATTCACGTGGCTCGATGATGGTTAAAAAGACTAATGAGAAACTTTATCGATATCGTTTATAACTTTGTGCCCCTATGCATGGGAATATCCAGACCACCAGCCTTTCCAACACGTGGGCTTCAAAACAAGACGCACACAAGAGCATTAGTATTAGATACATGTCGAAGAGAGGTAAATTCAAAAAATTCGTGATTGCAGTAATTTAATTGGCTGAAAGTAGCAGGTACAAAGCACATGTGTATATACTATGTACATTGCCCTAATCTTGTCAAAGTAAAAAGAAAGTAAAACGTACGTAATATGTATCATATTCAGTTGCATGCGCCGATCAGTTCAACCTAGCCAAGATTTTATTCGATGTCTTCAAACAGCCTCGTTTCAAAGTCTCGAGGTTCCAATCCTCTTCTTAGATACTCCCTCCGTCTCAAAAAAGTCATTCTAAAAATTTTAAAATAGATTAACGAGAAAATAAAATTACGTTGGCTGTCCCTAATTATTAACCACATTTGACACTAATTAGTTGTTGCATGTGCATGAACCGTAGTAGTAGTAGTAGAATGACTTATTTTTTAGGACAAATTTTAAATCCTGAAGGAGGGAGTATGGATGTTGGGCGGCCATACTATACAGGGGACCCTTATCCAAGAAAAGGTCATGCTAAAAGGAAAGCAATAGCAATTCAAAACCCTTAATGATGATGTTATTGAATTGACAGTTAGGATGTAACCGTTTAACTAGTTTGCAAAACAGTTGCGAGTAAACAAATTTAAAAAAAGAAAGGAGAGCTAGGAGTAGCTGGATTGATGTGCCCTTTCATTTGAAACCACTAGCAAAGCTAGCCTCGTGCAACCCGAATGACCTCGAGATATGATTTTATTTTTTTCGCTTGAATGAACCATAAGCAAGTACAAGCTACCAAGTTGCATGCATGGTTGACTTGTGCACCCTATTTATACCCTTTGCTGGCTTCATGAGAAGCTTCATTTCCCGGTGCCCTTCATTCCCTGCTCTCTCTCTCTCTCTCTCTCTCTCTCTCTCTCTCTCTCTCTCTCTCTCTCTCTCTCTCTCTCTCTCTCTCTCTCTCTCTCTCTCTCTCTCTCTCTCTCTCTCTCTCTCTCTCTCTCTCTCTCTCTCTCTCTCTCTCTCTCTCTCTCTCTCTCTCTCTCTCTCTCTCTCTCTCTCTCTCTCTCTCTCTCTCTCTCTCTCTCTCTCTCTCTCTCTCTCTCTCTCTCTCTCTCTCTCTCTCTCTCTCTCTCTCTCTCTCTCTCTCTCTCTCTCTCTCTCTCTCTCTCTCTCTCTCTCTCTCTCTCTCTCTCTCTCTCTCTCTCTCTCTCTCTCTCTCTCTCTCTCTCTCTCTCTCTCTCTCTCTCTCTCTCTCTCTCTCTTGGCTTCGCCCGGGTTCGAACCGGAGACCTTCAGTGTGTTAGACTGACGTGATAACCAACTACACCACGAAACCTTGTTGCTCTCTGTAACAATGGAACTTTACTAATCCTTTATTTTCATGTCTGTAAGCAGACGCTGCGTGCGTGGGCGGGAAGGAGTGGTATTTCTTCAACCAGCGCGACCGCAAGTACGCGACGGGGCAGCGCACCAACCGCGCCACCGTGTCGGGCTACTGGAAGGCCACCGGCAAGGACCGCGCCATCGTCGCCGGCGCCGGCGCCAGTGAAGGCTCGGCCGCGGCGGCGGTGGGGATGCGCAAGACGCTGGTGTTCTACCGCGGGCGAGCCCCCAAGGGGAGCAAGACGGAGTGGGTCATGCACGAGTTCCGTCTCGAGCCCACGCCGGCGGCGAGGCAGCACCACCGTCCCAAGGTAACTTCAAACTTCATTGCCGCTTGGTTTCTTGAAATTATGCTGTAATCATCTTTTCTTTCACATCACAAAGCTCTGCTTCAGTACAAGTAAGTTTGCTGCTTTTTTTTAGATAATGAAGTAAGTAAGTTTGCTGTTTGAGGGGTTTTTACTTTTTACAGTGCTTTTGGAAATCAAGGTATAAAAATTTGTGGTCTCCCGATGAATTGTTTCTTGGTATACCTCTGTGATGATGTTAAAAGAATACCTCTTTGGTTCTATCCAAGTGTCAAGGTCTCGGTCTCATTCATGCTAAAGACTGAAAGATGCTGCCCTGAACATTCTCGCAATGACAGACTACATGCAAGTTGCCCCAATCATCCTCTGCATGGGGGCCACGCGCATGACCTCGTCTCCCTATCTATTACTGTCTTTTAGTCAATCCATGTCAGCCTCAATAAAATGATCCAATCCAAAGTTGTTCAACTGGTTCCATCAGATAAGCTGTGTGGTAAAGTAATTTAGTCCACTGAAGATTCCTTTAGTAAAGTAAAATAGTGCACTGAACATTCCCTTGACGAGGATTGAGTCTCTGCAGGACTACTTCTTTGGTCAAGTTGCCAATTAGAAATTCAGGATTGTAAGATTGCTAATTCCGCAAGTAACAAACTTCGAAAAGTTAAGTCCTTTAATTAACTTCGTTGCAAATGTTGTTATGTCAGTTCCATCAACATCAGCTAAGTTTATAGTAACTAAATTAATGAACTGAACATTCCCTTGAAAAGGATTTGCCTCTCTAGATGACTGATTCTTTACTCCAGCTAGATTGCCAATTGGGCATTGAGGTTCGTTCGTATGATTCCTAGTCCCTCAAGTAACTAATTGACTTCTGAAAATCAGTTTTTCAATGCAACTTGTTACAAAGGGTGGTTAATGTTGGTTGCTTCAATATCATTATGCATCAGGCCACTAAATTAACCAACAGAATTCAGAAGATATTGTAGCTGTCACCAGCTACCTTCCTACGACAAGGATTTTACTTTATCCAATGATGAATTGAAGATATGTTCAATTGCAATTGGTACAGTTCTTCCACTAATACGAACTCTAAACATGTCTCTGCAAAATTCAGGAGGACTGGGTGCTATGCAGGGTTTTCTACAGGAGCAGAACAACCACCCCAAAGCTACCATCTGAAGATGTCCAAGACAGCACACCATCAACTGATCAGCTAGACCTGCCGACCGCCCTGCCGCTTGCGCCCCTCGCTGCAACCTACACTGCCTTGGGTGCCACCCCAACTGTTACCGAGCAGGTGTCCTGCTTCTCCGGCCTGCCGGTGCAGCCATTCAAGAGACCAGTGAGCCTTGGGGACCTTCTGGCATTGGACACCCTTGAGAAGGTACCCATCGGGACAATGATGCTGAGCAGCATGTCAAGCTTGGAATATGATGGTAATTGGAACCAGGAGAATGTCCTGTCACAGATGTGGAACCCCCTTGGAATATGATAGCCGTGTTGTTGGTGGATACGAGTAGTTGTTATGAAGTGTGAATGATATTAGTATTGAGTGGCTGGTAGAGTTTCCTAAATTTGATTAGTGGGACATGCAGAGTAGGTTATTCGTTATTGGACTAATGGCTTGGTGTAGTATTAATTTGTACATTGGGTTCCCTAAAAAAAATTGTACATTGGATTATTATTGCTAATGAAGGAAGTGTGTCCTTATCTCTTGTTCCAAATATATGTTAGTAATTTCAGATGAACATGAATAAACACATCTAATCAAGGTGCCAAGTCACTTCAAGGTAGTATTGATTTTCCACGTACAAACACGTATTAGGACCTCTAATCTTAATCATATATGATATACTTAATTATAACAAAAAGTTAATTTATTTTAATTTAATTTGCTTATCATCATCATCATTATACAAAACTATATTAGCGCTCCCCACTAAGGAATTCTCTCAATCCTCAATGCGCCACGTCATCCTCCACTAAGTACCCCACCAATGCTCCACGTCATCCTCCACTAAGCACCCACCGAGATGCATTGATTGCTGATTCTTGCAGCGCGCCACGTCATCCTCCACTGAGCACCCCACCAAGATGCGCTCTACAAAATATTAATTTCTATTTCTCTCAACATACAAGAATACGAAGAAATCAACTTAGTGTTTCCGCTTCTAAATTTCACTTTATTATTTTTATTTTCAAATTTCACTAAAAGATCCGGCAGCAACGCGCATGGTATCACCTAGTTCTAATAAACAATATGACCCCTTTTTCGCCAACAGAACTTAGGATACCTCTATACAGATTGTTGGGCCTCCACCTGCCGAGGGCACCAAACTAAACTATAGCCATGATAGCCCAAGCAAGATAGGACCCTCTGTCTGCTGCAAGCCCAAGACGGCAAAGACTTCACGTCAAGCCAAAGACACACCTGGCTTAGTGTTAAACATTGCCTAGAGAATATTCTAGTGTCAAACACCGCGCATCCCATTCACATTCCACTCAATTATCCATGTGTTACAATGCGTACATGTCTTAGCGTTAAACATTTCCTAGAGAATTCGTGGAATTGATTAAATCAAAATGAGCCTGGCTCAAATTACATTCTTGCAGTTGTCGAGTTAAAACAATATTTTCTTGCTAGCCTGAACGGTTTTATGCTTATAGTATAGATTTAACAAAAAAAATAGAGTGTAGGTTTTGCAATTTATAGGTTTTGCAATTTTCCTAAAAAAAAGGCTAAACGTTTTGCTGAGAGTGTGACACTTAGTAGCATCATTCAATGTAGCACATATTCCATTTAAAATTTTGAGGAAATCAACATGAATTTTAAGTGTTTTCCTATTTTTTTTTATTTTATATCGCAAAAGTTTGTTTCCTAAAAAATCGCCAATCGCTGGCCGGTTGGTGCCCTTGGTTCTAGAAGCACAACCATGCAATCAAAGGCCAAAAGTAAAATATGAAAGAAAAAGAAAATGTGCAAACCATACCAAACAGGGTGTGATATGTGGGTCCCATTGCTCCCCTGTGATTCACTTGTCCTAATCCTAGCTAGAAGAAGTCAAGAAGAACCAAGACTTGGAATTTCCAAGTCTTCCCTTGTGTAGAGCTTTCAGCGTCAGTAGCCTTCTTGTCTCTGCACAGGACAAGAGTTCATCGACGGTCAAAGGCCTCCAAAAGGTGAGCTCACTTATCCGCCGAAGATGCAATGCTTCTTGTGCAACGCATACTAATTTTGGATCAATTAATAATTCTACAGCACAACCTTACCTATAGCAGATTGTGTGCGCATTGCACATTTCCCTTTTTAGATATATACTGTATATTCAGATATCCAGCTAGATATATAGGGCCTGTTTGGGAGAGCTCCACTCTGAAAAAAACAGCTCCGCTCCATAAACTCTAGTTTTTTCAACTCCACTTCACCAACTCCAGAAAAACACAGAGCCGTTCAAAATGTTTGGCTAGCAGCGGTACTCCAGCTCCATAAATTATAGGATTTCATGAGAATAGTCTTTTTTGATTATGAAGTGACATCTTACTCCCAAATTCAACCTCTCAAATTCAACATCTAAACAAGCCCTAACTTAAAAATCCTCAGGAAGCCTCTCTCTGTACGTCCTGACGAAAGGGCTAGCTGCTGATCGATCTGGGCCAGTGTGACCATCGCCAGCTCCTGCACCGTGTACGCATCCATCCGTCCTTCCGGTCCCCTCGACGGCCGGTGATCTCACGTACGGTGGTTGGTGCGGCTCGATCAGATCGCTGACGCCCGCCGGCCGGACGACGGTTATTCGGTTATATATTCGCAGAGGACTGTCTCGTCGCTACCTGGCGTCCTAGTCCATCATCAATCATCATGTACCACCGTACTACGTACGTGGCAGGCTTACCGTACCACAGCGCGCAACCGAACGCACATCGTTCACACAGATTTACGTGGGCGAGGCCGGGGCATGCGTGAATATATGTACGATGCTGCGACATGTGCGTATGTTTGTGCGCCTACATTATCTGCGTGAAGTGAAGTCCAAGTCGTTCACAAAAAAATTTAGGAGATATCCGTGCTGAAAGTGAGCGCATGAGCATCTACAAGAGTGTCTAAAAAATAAAATTCTAAAAAATTAATTTTGGGACCTTGTCAAAAGCTACTGTGGGTAAAAAAAAATCCCTCCATCCAACAGTTCCTAAACAATTAGCCTCAAAAAGATTTAGTTACTACCATATCATCCATTTGACAATCCACCGCAAGTCCAATTCCACGAGACCTCCCTTCCCCCGCGTCGCTCCCTCCTGGGCGACTCGGGGGCGACGCGCCGCCGCCCGAACAGCCCCACCCCGCCTGCCCCTCGTGGTCGCCGCCGCTGCTTCCGACGGCGGCGGCGGCCTGCAGCGGCGCCGAAGCCGGCCCCTGCCCTCTCCTGCTCCCTCCCCTTCCCTCCTCCTCCCCTCTTCCTACAAACCCTAGACGCCGCCGGTCGTCAGATCCGCCGCCGGTCGCCGGTTTACCGGTCACCGCCGGCAGATTCTCTCTTCTCGTGCCCGGATCTATGCATCCCGGGAGCGGGAACCTCCCCCCCCCACCTCGTTCACCTCTCGACCGCCATGAGGACGGGGGGCTGCTGTCGGAGGGCCTCCGCCTCGACTCGTCTACTCCTCCCCGGCCGGCCCTGCCTCGTCGACGCCGCATCTATACAAGCGGCCGGGAGAGTGGAGGCGCCCCCTCTCGCTGCGCCTCCCACCATCGAGGTCCAGCTGGCGGAGGTGGTGCTCCGTGCGACGGGGTCCACTGCTTCCGTGGTGGACAGTCCCACGCGTCACCGGCCGGCCTTTGCCTCGCCGCCGCTTTCTGCGGTCCCCGGGGAGGGGCGCGCCCCCTCGGTCGGCGGTAGGCTGACTTCGTGGCCGTCTGGGGCGGGGCTCCCTGGTGCCCTTCCCTGCCGGTGGAGGCGCGGAGTGCTTGGTGGCAGCAGCAGCATGGACTCTTTGGAGGGAGCGGGGGAAGGCGAAAGCCATGCCGATGACGGCGACGCCTGCGGGCGCCGCTCACCTTCTTGAAGGCGTCATTCTCTCCCCCTCTCCCTCCCTCTCTGTTGAGCTCTCCAGGTGAAAACCTGACTTCTTGGTCAGACGGCGACGGCGCCACTAGCGTCGCACCCTTTCTTGAGGCGCCGTCTTGGAAGCTCGACGATTTCCTGCTGCTGCCGTCACTTTGGGGCATGTTCTGAGCATCGTCCCCATCTTCGGCGTCCCCATCTCCGGCTGGTCTTGGTATTGGTCTCTGCGGTGGTCGTGTTCGACTAGGGGAGTTTTTCCTTCTGCACTTACCTATGCCTTATGGTCGCTTCATCATCGTGGAATTGCTGGAGCTGCGGCTGTTCCGGTGGATGCTTTGCCACCGGGTTTGGCGGATGCTTTGCCGCCCTTGCTACTCTTGTTGTGCGGTTGCTTGGCCGCTCTGGCGGATGCTTTGCCGTCAATGTCGTGATGCTGGTTGGTCGTCTCCGACGGATACTTTGCCGTCGTTCTTCGGGTGGATGCTTAGCCACCTGTTTGTTGTTTGGTGGTCGTAGTCGGTAATTCTCGGTGATGTTGTCATTTTTGTAGGTTCAGATGCTTTAAGCTGCTTGCTTGGGTTGTGTAGGGTTTCTTTTCTATCTTTATCGTTGGCCATTTGTTTTGTCGGCCGTTTTATGTTTTTTTCTCTAAACTTAGTCTTTTGTGGGTTTGGTGTGGTCGACTTCTGTTTGACCTGCACCGAACAATGTCTGTAACTGCTTCCTTCTTAATGAAATACTCCCTCCGTCCCGCAATAACAGGCCATTTAGCTTTCAAATTTTGTCCCACAAAGAATGTCCATTTAGCTTTTAGATATGCACACATTAATACAAAAGTGTAGAGAAACGTAAAAGTACGTAGAGAAACACATAGAGCCAATCAAATAGCTAGTTAATGCTACTTTTGTAACTCCAATGAGGGATAACATGGTCATTCGTGATGACTACTAATTTGTCTGATATTTTCTAAAACGGCCTGTTATTGTGGGACGGAGGTAGGGGTGGACGCCGAGCCAGCTCGGCTCGTTCTGGCTCGTTAGTCAAACGAGCCACCTCGGCTCGGCTTGTTAAGGAAACGAGCAAAAATGCTGGCTCGGCTCGGCTCGCTAAGCTCGCGAGCTGGCTCGTTAAGCTCGTGAGCTAGAGATAAATTTAAAATTGTCACAACAATATATATGAAATAAAAAATTATAGCGAGCTAGCTCGTTAACGAAACGAGCAAAAACAGCTGCTCGGCTCATTAAAAAATACATCGAGCCGAACCGAGTCGAGCCGAGTTAGAACCGAGCCGAGCCAGCTCACGAGTTTCGAGCTTTCGGTCCAGCCCTAGACGGAGGGCAAGTTCACGAAAAAAAAGATATATAGATAGATGCACAATTTTTTGGGGCCGAGTATATCCTAATGGGCCCAAAAAAATTCATAGGCTGCAAGGGCCCATTATCAGCAGCAACAGCCGCAGTCCTTCCCCTCTCTAAAAACCCACAGACCGACCCTTCTCGGAGACCGACCGTACACACCTCGACGACTCGACCGCCGGCCGGCTCGTCCTCCCTCCCTCCCTCCCCCCTCCCCTCGGCACCGCTCTCCGCTGCCCCCCGCGGCCGATTCCTTCCGTCCTCCTCGTTTGGTAACTAATCCTACACCTCTCTTGGGCCGATTGATGGATTGATTGTTTGTCTGTTTGGTCCCCTTACCAAATCACCGGCGCCGGAGAATTTCTCGATCGATTCCGGATTTATCTTCCTCGCATGCTAGAGGGTTCTCTCTCCCGACGTCGATGCGGCGGTGGATTCGTTTGCGGCGTGGCGGGCGCGCTGCTGATTCCGCACGCATCGGTTCATCCTGAGGTTCGAGTAGATAAGGTTGTTCCTCGTCTCGTTTGTGTCGGCGCGCGCTCCAGATTGACGTTAGTTTGCAACAGATGAGTCCTCGGCGCCGCAGGAGAATTCGTAGGCTTGGTGTGGTATGCGCCGGATTCCTGCCGTGTGGTGCCAGTCTAGTATCCTCCCTGCTGCGCCACGCCACAAGTCGTTGCCTGGCCGATGCGCTCGCCAAGATCTATTAGCATTCGTCTCAGAGCAACGTTTTTGTGCTCAAGGATAAGGCCCCCGCTGACCTATTTGTATGATGCGCTGTGTTCCGGTGATTTGGGTGGAATCATCCTTGGTCTGTGAGATGGTTGATAGGAAAGGGTTTCGCGCGCTTTTTTGCCTTTGCTCTGGGCCGTTGGTGACCGTTGATGACTCAATCTAGTTTCTTTGTCGTGTTTCGCCTCCAATCTAGTTTCTTTGTCGTGTCTCACCTTGTCGGTCTGGTCGCATTAATCACTACTATTGGCCTATTGGGTGGTCTCTAGTGACAACTGTTTCATCGCTTGTGGCTGCATGATTTATGCCGAGTCACTGGTACATTTAGTCTAAGCGGTTTCACTAGAAAAAAAATGGACCGTGAGGGGGCGCAATGGCCCCGGGCAGCCACCCTACTGGATCCAGCACAAGGTGCCTCCGCCCCTGATTGGAACATGCTTTCTTCATACAAATTAATGGTTGATTCGTATGCCATGTCTTGTGCTATGATCACGAATGGTTTCTGTTGTGTACAACTGTACCTTTACATGTTGGAACTTGGATTCCTTTTTCAGAAAGTATACGAGTGTTAGAAGTTTGTCCTTCATCTGTATGAGCCTTTGAATGCATCTTATGAATTCTTTCCTTGTGCAGTTAGCTAAACGATGAGGCAGCATACTGGTAAACGTCCCCGCCAACATAGGGAATATGAAAGAGAAGAAAGAAAGGACCAAAACAAGAGGCCGTTTGCCCATGCTCAGGAAAGCTCTAATAATGATGGGCTGGTTGTTTACCGTATACTCTGTCCAGACAGTGCGATTGGTAGTGTCATAGGAAAGAATGGCAATGTGATAAATGCTATCAGGCAACAGGCAAATGCCAAAGTCAAGGTTGTTGACCCCTTCCCTGGTGCAGACAAAAGGGTTATCTTGGTATATTGCTTTGTCAAGCATAGAGATCTTGATGCTAATGAGGGTGATGACAGCGAACCTGTTTGCGCAGCTCAAGATGCATTACTTAGGGTGCATAATGCAATTGTTGATGCACTAGATGTGCTACATAAGAATCGTAGAGACTCTGATAAGAAGAATACAGAAGAAGCTAACATCCTTGTACCAGCTAGTCAGGCTGCAAGTATTATAGGAAAATCCGGTGTTGTCATCAAGCGTCTT
>OAMR01000013.1:2478120-2488670 GCA_900205405.1 Echinochloa crus-galli | reverse complement strand
AGCAGCAATGGCGGCCTCCATGATCTCCTCGTCTGCTCTGGTGGCGCCGACCAGGGCCCAGGGCCTGCCGTCCCTCGGCCGCCGCGCCTCCTCCTTCGCCGTCGTCTGCGGCACCGGCAAGAAGATCAAGACCGACAAGCCCTTCGGGATCGGCGGCGGCCTCACCGTCGACGTCGATGCCTCGGGCAGGAAGGTCAAGGTGAGAGCGGCAGCACTTGCTTGCTTGTTTCTTCTTCGATCAATTCCTTTCTGATCGACTCGAACGAAACCGGGCCGTTTGGAAGCTGAAACTTATCAGAATTTTTACAGGATATATATGTACAACATCTGTTATTATAACTACCATTCATGAGCTGAATTAATGTTTCGGTTAATTTTCTGATGGGATGCAGGGCAAGGGTGTGTACCAGTTCGTGGACAAGTACGGCGCCAACGTCGACGGATACAGGTGAGACCTGCATATTATTGGCATGAAGATATATATCCATATATGCATGCTTCTTTGTTGTTTTGGATGAGATCATACCGCTATAGCTATAGCTGTGTGAATGTTAGAGGCTGATTCGTTGCTTTTGTTTTGCCAATCTACTTGCAGCCCAATCTACAAGGAGGAGGATTGGTCTCCCAGCGGTGACGTCTACGTCGGTGGTAAGTGTAGTAATTTCACTCATATGACTCTAGCTTGTTCATGTTATATACAACTTACAAATAGCTAGATTATACCGTATAAATTGAGCACCGTACCAGATCTGAGGTATCCATGCTCTGTTATTAAATTTGAGTTAGCATGCATGCACGCACGCAGGTTAAACGTAATGTAATGACAAGTTAACCACACACTCTAGATCTAAGGTGTCAATTCTTGAAATTCCTCTTATTTACCCTATTCATATTGTCGTATATGTACATAACATCCATATTAAATTTCTCATTAATATTTTCACGGCCTGACAACTTCTAAGAACATGTTCTAATAATCCTCGTATATCCATATTAAAGTTATTTTTTTGAAAAGTTGGAACAAAAGTTTGTGATGGCTTATATCCTTGGTCTTTATATTACAGGAACCACGGGGCTTCTGATCTGGGCTGTCACCCTCGCCGGGCTCCTTGGCGGCGGTGCCCTCCTTGTTTACAACACCAGCGCCCTCTCCGGCTAAGAACATTCATGAACAATCCATGCATATATGGGTTTGTTGCGGTTCATGTAAAATCAGCTCGGGCATCTGTATGTAATCTAGCCTCCTTCGATGCCCAGTATAATGCTCTGTTTGGTTCATGTAACAATGCTACTACGACTCTCCATACTTTTGGGACAATTATTGATTGATGCTATATATTTAGATCAATATCTGGTAACTTCTTTGTGCCTACTAGCTTAATTGAGAGCCTTTTGAATTGTGAAGATGGTGATAATGCTATGTGAATACATGTATATGTACTAAGACATCTCGGTATGCAACACATGTAGTCATGTAATGTAAGTTATAATACACGATTTATAGACAAACACTACTAACAGAAAGACCATGTGGCACGGGCTGAATCAATGAACCAGTATTGGGCTGGCTCAAATTAGGCTAGATACATGTGCTTTTGGGCTAAATACTATATCATTTACATGGGTTGAATGGGGGTCGGCCCGTGCTGCAGCACGCCCAACACGGGCCATGGATCCGCCTCTGTCGGTACAAGCTTATCAGTGCTCGCCTTATTCTGCGTTGTACTGTGTAATTCTAAAAAAAAAAAATCAGTGCTCGCCTTGCACGTAGTGGTATTGTAGCCCCATCTGTGACGGTCTGATAGTTGACACTGGTTCTGCTAGTGATGCCCACCAAAGGGCCATCTTGAATGCTGTATTGTTATCTTTACCTATCTCCAAAGAACGACCATTTTCATGGTATGTTAACTTTTGGTCCATCATCTATCAGTGACATTTGGGTCCCTCACTTTGGGACCGCTAGCTCAATAAGAAGCTGCAATAATCCCACACCATATCTCGCCAGTCGAAGTCCTACCCTCACGCGCGTCCCCACCCGTGTCTCTTCAGTATATAATGCTGCTATTGACATGCCTCACACCTAAGAGCGAAAAAGATTAAAATAGAAAAAAGGCAAAAAAAGATCAACCTGCGTGCTGGCATGACAAGGCTCATGCAGTTTCCTGGCTTGAGCTTCATTGACTCGCACGGGTCACCGATTCTCTGTGACTCCATCTCTTTCCAGTCTGCTCACCCGACACTCCTCCTTTGATGAGAGAAGGTGAGATTGAAGGAAAGGTGGAAGCTATGGCAATGCCTAGCAACTTTTACACTCCGTCCATGTGTGTCTCGCTCACAAGAGTCGCCCACCCCACACTAAGTGTGCCATTGGTATCTTGCCCTGTGTGTCTCTATGGGTGTGTCTGGTTTCCTCCTGAGCCTAGCCTGGCTCGTATCTACTGTGCCTAGATGCAACAATAAGCCTATTATGGGAACAATTAATCTGAATAAGGAAAAATAATAAGCTTGCCAATTCTTTTGTTTGTCTAATTTTGACCAACTCTAATACCATCTGACCTAGACATCTCAAAATTAACATACCATTTGACATTTCATCCCCTGAGTTCATTATCATTGAATTCTAGGTGATGAGGCAGTTGTGATGGGAGGTTCTGTAGTGGTTTCTGTACTGATGCCGACTCTCGGATCCACATGTTATCCCCTTCCTCCATCCTTTCCTCCCTTTATTCCAGCCTAGCGCTGGTGGGCATTGTCTCATCTAAGGCTTCCACATTGGTGACATGCTCCTGCCATGGTCTGCAGGCAAAGGATCTTCACAGCAAGAGCACATGCGCCCCCCCCCCCCTCCCTATCGCATGACCAAATGTAGAAAGTGAAAATATATACTACCTCCGGTCACATATATTTGACGTTCCGACCAAACCAGCGTTCGTAAATTGAACTAACACCTCCGGTCCGAACGTCATATATATTCGACCGGAGGGAGTAGTTTTTTTTCGAAACAGGAAGCTACTATTTTCAAGTAGCGTTACATTAAGGTGATACAACCGCACTCGAAGATCTCCTGGCCTCTACCTAGGTGACACATAGCCTAAAGAAACAGAAAAAGCACTACTAGAAATCCTTACATTCATAAGTCGCATGATATCATTCCTATTCCAGTACTAAAGAGGTTGAGCATTATTAGTACCGGGTCAAATAAGCAATACTAATAGGTGGAGTTCTCCAGTAGTGAACAGTGAGCATGCACGCTAAAATTAGATAAGATTCACTGAACAAATATTAAATTATATTTTGTTGCATGCTCTTTAATTATTTTGATCAGTTTGGCTGATTAAACTACAGTGGTCACTTTTTAGGAAGAATAAAACCTTATGATTATAAGTGATAAAAACTGGGAAATATAGGGTTTTGCAAAACCAATTAAAACATGATGATGTTAAGTTCATCATCAGCCGGTCAAAAGAAAATTCTACAACTATGAAAAGAGATTGTTCTAGAGCTCAATTAATGAAAGATAAGGACTGCATTTTATGCACTGCTCCCTGTCAGAACCAATTCAATAGTTTGTTTCGAAAAAGAGAAAGATTACTCGAATATGTGGGGTTAGTCGTTGTGTCCTTTTACCATCTGCAGAGACCTTGTTGTCTTGCAATAGATGAAATCTGCCTCCGTTGCAGAAGTTCCTGAGTCCTGACGTATTCGGACAGGCGCGTACCAATTACCTTGCTACCGAGTGGTAGAAGACATGACCTGATCTTCAGTTATTATGTTGGCCGGTTTATTAATTGTGGCCTGATATGATGCCCCGAATTTGCAGGGAATTTCATATGATAGTTTTGTCATCAAGGCCAATTGGTTTCAAGTTAGGATTGCGGGTGGATTATAGCTTTAAAATATTGCAAGAGCTCAAACAAAATAAGCTTTGTTGTTCTCACACCGGATCGTAACAATTAATTATAAGTAAGATGGTCACAATCCATCATAATATGCTCTCTACGTAGGTGTAAACTGTTTTTCAAAATCTACAATTTGAAAAAAAGGCTACGTATATATATTTGATGCATGGCGTTCCTTTTTGCAGGGTATATGTATTTGAAGGAAAAGAATAGAATGGCAACGAAGGGAAATGCACGTACATTTTGCTAATCTAGTATCCACTAAATGTGGTCCGGCTCACGACTATCGAAATGAAATATGTTCCATCTTTTCCCGACAACTCACATGGAAATGTGTTCAAAGTTCTAAGAAGATATAGCATGCATAAACAGGAGCTTACATAGTGTTTGATATATATGAGAAATGGGTGGTCTTCACCTCTCATCTTTATTTGTTCTGGGACGGAATTGTTGATCAATCATCACCATAACTATACCTTGTATGCATATTCAAATATGAGGGAGGATATAATGTCATCTCACCAAATATTCATGTACGAACTCACCACTCGTCAATCCAAACAACTTATCAGTGGTGCAATATATATATGTTTAACTGGTGTTCACTACTTCACTGGCCTGGATTTACTAATTGGTGGGCGTACCTAGGAGAGGATCCCAGTGAAATAAATCAACCACACGTCGAGGCCAAAAGTTGGAGCAGTGAATAAAGTCTGGAAATGATTGAAGTTGGTGAACTGAAATTTCATCTTTTGGTAAAATCATAGAAATATATTGACAAGTAAGGACTTGAATGGCAAGGTACGTGTAGTTCAAAATTAGGTTCAGAGGTGAATCTGGAGCATTTCTTAGTTGACACATAGTTATACTCAAAATGTCCCCTTTTTATCTGGAGAAGCATGCCCCCCAGGTTTGTACCCAATAATTTAATTAAGATACCAACACGAGCGCGTGACCTTTTTTTTTAGACAATATAAGCAATAGTATATATGATGACATAACTAGAAGGGGACATCAAAGTTTGATAACTCCACCAAAAAGAATAGAAATAATTGATAAGAAATTAGTAACTTTCTAGCTAGAATATAAGCAATAGCAACACGAGCGTGACCTTTTTGAGCGTGATCTCAAATATCAGTGGTGCAATATATATATGTTTAACTGGTGTTCACTACTTCACTGGCCTGGATTTACTAATTGGTGGGCGTACCTAGGAGAGGATCCCAGTGAAATAAATCAACCACACGTCGAGGCCAAAAGTTGGAGCAGTGAATAAAGTCTGGAAATGATTGAAGTTGGTGAACTGAAATTTCATCTTTTGGTAAAATCATAGAAATATATTGACAAGTAAGGACTTGAATGGCAAGGTACGTGTAGTTCAAAATTAGGTTCAGAGGTGAATCTGGAGCATTTCTTAGTTGACACATAGTTATACTCAAAATGTCCCCTTTTTATCTGGAGAAGCATGCCCCCCAGGTTTGTACCCAATAATTTAATTAAGATACCAACACGAGCGCGTGACCTTTTTTTTTAGACAATATAAGCAATAGTATATATGATGACATAACTAGAAGGGGACATCAAAGTTTGATAACTCCACCAAAAAGAATAGAAATAATTGATAAGAAATTAGTAACTTTCTAGCTAGAATATAAGCAATAGCAACACGAGCGTGACCTTTTTGAGCGTGATCTCAAAGTTTGATAACTCCACCAAAAAGAATAGAAATAATTGATAAGAAATTAGTAACTTTCTAGCTAGAATATAAGCAATAGCAACACGAGCGTGACCTTTTTGAGCGTGATCTCAAAGTTTGATAACTCCACCAAAAAGAATAGAAATAATTGATAAGAAATTAGTAACTTTCTAGCTAGAATATAAGCAATAGCAACACGAGCGTGACCTTTTTGAGCGTGATCTCAAAGTTTGATAACTCCACCAAAAAGAATAGAAATAATTGATAAGAAATTAGTAACTTTCTAGCTAGAATATAAGCAATAGCAACACGAGCGTGACCTTTTTGAGCGTGATCTCAAAGTTTGATAACTCCACCAAAAAGAATAGAAATAATGGATCCAGTGGTTGCACAAAAAGAATAGAAATAACTGATAAGAAATTAGTAACTTGCTAGCTAGAATATATATAACCGGCAGAACACAAACTAATTTTGGTTTCCAGCAGTGCGGAAAGCTTTTCAACTTATTCCTTTTTTGTTGATAAAGTTTCACACAAATACACATTTGACCAATAAGGCAATAAGTGCCGTGATGCGTGCAACATGACAATGGGGACTGAAGGACGCAGAAAAAAGCAAGATTGCCATTTGATAAACAAAAAGGTAAGAACTGTATACGTACAAACTAAATTACTGGCACAACTCGTACTTACCATGGTGACAGATCGGTCAATGTTTCATACTACAGCAATCACCGTGGTAGGTTTTCTCCCTTCGTCCCCCAACTGTACTGGATCGTCGTACGGCTATGATGAATTAATTTAGCTGATTTAGCCGTCAGAGCACTGAGCCACTGACGCTCCAGCAACAGCGTTAATTATAGCGCTGCATTGGTGCCACCCTACCCGTCCACGTTATGTGCAGTTAAAACCGCCGTACTGCAGCCAGTGAAGTGGAGGACCATCTAAAGTACCTAGTGGAGCATATGTACACATATATAATATGTTGCTGCAAATTGGTCATAGATGAATGTGTATGGTTCTTTGTAGTGGAACTTATCCACCTGATCTTTATACAAACAAAACAAATTAAAGGATGGTGTGATCGGAGGCACGGAGAAGGCCTCAGTTTAAAAGGGCATGTTTTGTTGGCCAATAGTACGTTGAGCTTATTGGAGTTGATCAAGTCTCTAGATCTCTCTACGACAATTCTAGCTAAGAATTAACTTCTCCGAATGAAGCCACAATCTATGTTCAGATTTTGATAGAACCCTAAGGTCTTCTTCAGCACAAAAATGGACGGCTTGAGTAGTGCAACCGGCTTCAGAATATGTATGTGTGCCTGCAAAGTGCAAAGTGCTGTGCTTGTGGATGCGAAGCTGTTTGTGCTTCTGTTGGGAGTTGGGGCATTAAGGCGCTGTTTGATCCACCTCAACTAAAGTTTAGCTAGAAATAAATGACCATGCTATCCCTTATTAATTACGCTTGTTTTTCATTCTAAAAGGGGTATTCGTGTTTTTAAACATGTTTTTGGGTAGAATCAGTTGTCTTCTACTAGTTGGAGGGATAGTGAGTCCCAATAAGCTAGGAGCCATTTAGGGCCTGTACAACGCGAGGCGCTTACAGGAGGTTATTTAGTTTTTTTCCATTATTTTGCCACGGTAGCATCACGCGCACATTAGCTCGGGCGCTCGCGGACGGAGTCGCCGCTCCGCGAAGCAGCGACCCCTTGACCGGCTCTTGCGCGATTCTTCGGCCGCGGGAGCTCCAAACCGGCGCGGAAATCACGCGTCCCCTTCAACTAAAGCGTCTTTAAACTAATTTTTATTGTAGGATGGGCTCTTAGAGAGACTCTTGATGACATACTAATTTTTCTATCCTCCTAAGTGCCCCTGTAAGAGCTTCTGCGTTGTACATGGCCTTAGCTGCTCCTTTGGAACCACAACAGCTGGCTCTAGCCAGTGCATGTAAACAAGGCCATGCTAGGACAAGTATTGCAAGCATACGAAATCAGCACATACGTGTCCGTCTGCATTAATTCGTTCCCACCACTGGCTGCTAACGGGGCAGGCCTTCAGGAGTTTATATTTGTTTCCCTTTCCTATGTTTAATTTGGAATGGGCATTTTAATGATAGTCGCAAATTTTGGCTGAACATGGACCTTTCCTGATATTCCGGGACCATATTTTGATTTTTATCTATATGCCCCATACCCTTCAGGATGAAGAGTCTAGCTTAATTTCTAGGTCGTATGTATTATACATACATATATAACATTATATTATGCTAGTCATCAGGTTGCCACTCCTCCACTTGTACATATTGACGTGGAGGTAGTATACGTATATATGCATGCATGATCACAGATCCGATGGTCCGCACATCATAAACAAACAGCGTCCCAAACATTATATCTGAGAGTTTACATCAGAAAACAAAGTAAAATGATCACTTTTGTCCTTTATAGTTCCCTCAATCATGATTTCACCTATTCACACACCTCAACACTATGTAAATATACACAGAACCATGCCCACATCTGTCAAAGAGCCACAGTATCTTTCTTTTTTTGCCATATTTTTAACCTTTCACATATTATCTTGTCTCAACAGTTCTTGCTATGAGTTTGAGCATGGCAGCAACAACAACAACGTACTGTTCTTGCTAGCCTGCACATGGTGGAGTGCACTTCAAACAAAATGAATTTTAATTTGGGATGGAGGGAGTAGGTAATTAACCTTAAATTAGCTTCTGATCCGTATGTACAAACTAAAGAACGGATCATGTGATCAGATGCACTGAATGAAGGCCCCAGCTAAAAAGGGCATGTTTTGTTGGCCAATTTAGTCGAGCTCATTGGACTTGGCCAAGTCCAGATGTATCTGCAACACCAAATAGCCACAATTGTAGCTAAGAATTAACTTCTAAAGAAGCCACAATCTACGGTCAGATTTGCAAAGAACTTCAAAGGTCTTCTGCAGCACAAAAATGGACTGCTTGAGTAGTGCAGACGGCTTGAGAACACGCTGCCTGGCTGCAAACGTGATGTTCTAGTGGTGCAAAGCTGTTTGTGCTTCTGTTAGGAGTTGGGCCATTGACTAGGATATAAGAATTGAAGCATGATCGAACGAAAGATCAGCACATATGTGTGCGTCTGCTAATATGCATGGGGGCAGACCGGCAGAAGTTTCTTGTTCCTTTCATATTCTTGGAATGGGCATTGACATGTCCTGGAGTACGTTAGGTGTCATATATGGGTAGTGTGGCAGGAGTCGTTTTTTTTTGGAAAGTTCATGCAGGATTGTTTCTGATTAGTTTTAGCGCAAAGAAGAAAAGTATATGGTGCATATTTCTTTTGATATAGTCACAAATTTAGAGTGAACATGGACCTTTCGTTCTGGTCCATATTTTGATTCTGATCTATGCCCATGCCCCGCCGGATCGATGAAGAGCCTAGCTTTCTACAAATACACGGTAAGGCGATACATAAGGGTATATATTGATGTGGAGGTTCGTCCATCCTGACGGTTGATTTTAATTGGCTTTTATTAATTTTTTCCGTACTGATGTGTACTTCCATTTTATTTCTTCTTCTGCACTGTCCATTTTAATTATCTCTGTGCAAGTTTCTCGGTCATATAGTATTCGTGACTTTGGATGTGCAGGGTACCACTGTCATTGATATCTCATTGTGTTTTTTTTTCTTTTTGGAAAAATGCATTGGACAATGATTTAAGGAGGGCCATATATATGATGCATTCATGATCACAGATCAATGGTCCCATCACAAACAACGCGATACCAACGTCGTTTACAAGTATGTTAATTAAACATTAAATATGAGAATTTACATTACAAAACAAGTAAAATTATCTATTGTACACCTTTGTACAATATTAGATAAACCGTCCTATTTTTCAAAAAAACCCCAACTTTCATGCATGGTGGTGTAGAGGTGTGTGGGTGTATAACTCGGCTCTCTGCACACATGTGGGTGTTTTTAGTTTGGCCGTGTTTGGTTTGCATAGCAAAAATTTAGTCTCGTACTGTTCACATGTTTGACCGCTAATAATTAGAATACTAATGCGCATGTTAAAACAGTTAATGGAAATTATGACAAAGGTAAATGAACAGTGAAAAATGGAAGAAAGCACGAATTTTTTCATGAATGCACCGCCCAACATTACACACCATCTTCTTTAACCTTATTATTAATTAATCCTTTTATTTTCTTTTGCAAAAAAAATGACACTCAAGCTTAAGTACCCGACACTACGTAAAGGGAACAGTGGCGGTACGGAGGCAGGGCCTTGCTCGCCCGGCCTATAAATATACACAGCACCATGCCCATATCATATCTCTCAAAGAGCCACGGCCGCATCTAGCCTGCTTCCATTTATGCCACTCCTTGTTGTCCATTCACATATCATCTTCCTCCCCCAACAGTTGTTCTTGCATTGCTACCAGTCTGAGCATGGCAACAATAACACTTCTTGCTATGGCTGGACATGGAGTACACTTGAAACCAAATGCTAACAACATGATCTACTCCTTCAAACCTGCATCATCATCATCGGCTACACCACCACGAGACGCCTTCCGACCCATCATGAAATGGTAGACAGAGTGCATATACACATGATCCTTTAAAAGAAACAGAATCACTATATATGTTACATTCCAACAACCATGTCCGATAGATCTCCATCCTGTGTTATATGCACTCTGTCTACCATTTCATGATGGGTCGGAAGGCGTCTCGGCTATGGCAGTACGTGGAGAGCATAGTCCAATGGACGAGGCAGCCAGGTGCCTTCTACAACCACAGTTTTGCACCTGCTGTGTGTATTTGATTTTGACCGATGAACTATTGGTGATGCTAATCTGCAGTCTTTGTTTGAGCAAATGTTCAATGTTAATTTACTCTGCATTTGTTGGTTTATTAATAATCTGGTGCGCAGTGGATCTAAAGGCTTC
>OAMR01000013.1:2418332-2453925 GCA_900205405.1 Echinochloa crus-galli | reverse complement strand
TTGCTTTGCAATCGAAGTGTAACACAATTTTCGAAAAAGTTGGGATGGTTAGGGGGGGGGGGTAAACCCCCCTGTAGCCCCCGAGGGGGACTTGGCTTTGCTGAGACTGGGTCAAAAGATTAAGCCAAGTCCTCCTTGTTTGCGTTACTCGCATTGGGAGTTTACAGGTCTGGACGATGCGACCGCGTTCGTACGGTCTCAGTCTGTGATGACCTGTCGCTCCGCGCGGGGGTAGTGGGTGCGCCTTTTCAGGCGAGGTGGCGTGTACAGGCGGTGGCGGAAGGGATGCAGCGCTCAGGTTCGCTGCCGCGTCTGCATGCTTCACCCTGCCGCAGTTAATGCGGCTTCCCGCGCCTGGATGATTCCTGATGGCCGGGGCCCGCCTGTCGGTGGGTCACCTGCCTTCTGCGCCGGCCGCGGGGTGTGCTCCGGTCAAGTGGTCAAGTCCACCTGCCTGAGCCAGCAGGCGGGCGCGCCTTTTCCCAATCATGATAGCGCTTCAGCTGAAGCGACGCATCGGTGGCTGGAACTGGCGTGCTCAGTCTTCCGCTGCGGCAGGCATGACGCATCGATTCGCGTCGGGAGGTGCTCCTTCAGCCGGGCCCAAGGGTCAGCGATTTACCTGGGCATTTCTCGGGTCGCTCGCCCCTTCATTTCGCCCGTGAGGCGACTGTTTCGCTTGTGAGGGAATCGCGGGGTGGGTGAATCAAGTAGCGTTAATGGGGGCTGCTAGTCCGGCGCAGATGGCGGTGTGAGTGCGCATGCCGATCCGTCGGTTGCCTTGCCACGGCGGCAGCTGCTATCCCCCGGTGCCTATATAAACAGGCGCCCGCCCTGGAGGGGAGGCCATCAGAGAGCCTGGGTAGTTTAGCATCGCCATGGGGAGCCACCAAGTTCGTCCTCCTGATGCTCATGCTGATGTGTGTAGTTCAGCCCAAGGCTCTGGCCTTGGCGCGCGCCATTGATGCCAGAAGAAAATCGGCGAAAGGTAGCGGGCGGGCTGCGGGGAAGAGGCGCGACATCGCGCTCCTCGTATCACCAGCGGTAACCGCGCAGGTGCAGAGGTCCTCCCTTGTCGGAGATGCGGCGGTCTCGCTGGTGGTATGGCCTTGCCTCATCGGAGGGGCAGTGGTCGGGCCGCCGGCGAGGACATGCAAAGACGCCTCAGCGGCTGCATCCTCTGCTGGGAAACTGGCGGAGGATGTCGTGACCGCCGTGGTGCTGGCATGTGCGCCCATCGTTGGCAAGGGTGTGAACGTCGGTGTCGGCCGCCCTACTTGGTGGCTCGGCGTCCACTCCGTCCGCAGCCGCTTGGCTACCTGACCTTACGGCCGGCCGGATGCTAGAAGAAAACCGGCGAGCAAGCTGTGGAAACTGCTTGCCGCGGTTATCGCTAGCTGGCTTGGCTGAAATGGTCCAAGAGCCCCGTCCGAGGGTTTCATGTCTTTGTATCTGTTGATGGCCTTTGGCCAGATGTAATTTTTCTTTGTAGTCTTGCCGTTCGTGGCATGTAAGGAATAAATCCGTTTGTACGCCTGACTTTGTCGTGGGTCAGTACGATTTTTCGATCAAATTGCTTTGTCCTTTGATTCGCCGTCGATTTTTGTTTCCATCGCTCTTGGGGGGGGGGGGGTTCGTTTCTCTGCGAATAACGCAGACATTCAGCGGCGAGGGGGACGCCGTAGCCTTTCGAGGGCGTAAGCGGTCCCACGGTCCGATTCGCTTTCCGTCTTAGTTGATTCGCGCCCTGACTAATCCCTCCCAAGTCTTTACGATTCGAGGGTTGTCGGGACCGTTCCTGTACATCTCTGCAAGATATGCGTTGACGGGGAAAAAACGAACTAACAGCTATTTCGGATCGAGTCGCTAGCCTGGATTTAACCTGCACGCGCTGCGCCTCTTTCTTGGCTCGAGAAAACTTAAGCAAGGGGGATTCGTCACGAGTAACTTCGGTCTAAAGCGGTGAGGGGGATGCCGTAACCCTTCGAGGGTGTAGGCGGTCCCCTGACTCAGCCGGCTCCTGGCCAGAGTTGACCCGTGCCTCGCCTTGGCTTTTCCGGGCGGTCGAAAGGAGGGTAGAGGTGCAGTCTTTTAGAAAGAAAGCGTGGAAAAAAAGCTAGGATCTATCGAGGGGTCAGCCCCCGAGGGAGTTTTTACATAAAACATGTTTCGAGGGTAAAGACGAATTATCCTATCTTTATCGTTTGTTAGTAAAAATGTTTCCATGCTATTCGAATATTTTATTTATATCATCGAACGATAAAACAAGATTATGGAAAGTACAACAGATTTTTATGGATAGAAGCGACGTAGCTGTTGTATGTTCCAGGCGTTGGGGAAGACCTCGCCCTTCTCGTTTGCGAGCTTGTAACTACCGGGCTTGAGGACTTTGGCGACGATGAACGGCCCTTCCCATGGCGGCGTGAGCTTGTGGCGTTCTCGGTTGTCTTGTCGTAGCCTCAACACCAGATCCCCCTCGCTGAGGTCTCGACGCCGCACCTTCTGAGCTTGATACCGCCGGAGTGATTGTTGGTAGCGTGCTGAGTGGAGCAGCGCCACGTCCCGAGCTTCGTCCACCTGGTCCAGCGAATTTTCACGATTCTACTGGTTTCGGCCTTCCTTGTAGGCCCTAAGCCTTGAAGATCCGTACTCATGGTTTTTAAGGCGTCGCCTAGGCGACGCCGTCGCCTAGGCGTCCAGGCGGTGAAGAAACCTGGGCGTCGGGGTCGCCTAACCATTCTTGCCTGCCTTGGCTTGCTAGCCCACCGGAGAGAGAGAGGGAGGAGGCTGGGACGGCGGCGGCAGCAGGGATGGCTTGCGGAGGTGGCGGCGGAGGTTGTGGAGGTAGGGGAAGGTGGGCGGCGACGGCAGAAGAGGCAGCGGGCCGCGGCGGAGGAGCAGGGGCGGGCGGCGGTGTTCTGGCGGAGGAGGACGCATGTGCGGCGGATGAGGCTGTAGCGGGCGGCGGCTTGGTCGACTGGTCGGGAGATGAGGGGTGAGGGGAGCGGATAAGGCTGGGAGTTAGGGATAGGGTGGGGAAGTTGGGCCTGGTTTGGATTGGGCTGGTTTGATGGGCCTTTTTTCCATTCTTAGACCTACTGTTTCCTTCTTTTTCTTTTTTTACATGTATATGTATGTGTATTTTCAAGATATATTATGTATGTAAGGCGTCGCCTCGCCTTACGCCTTAAGCGCCTAGGCGTCCGGGCGGTGGCTCATCGCCTCGCCTTGCCTTACCGCTTTAAAAACCATGTCCGTACTCCAAGTCCATTGGGAGGATGGCCTCGGCGCCATACACGAGTAAGAACGGGCTGAAGCCCGTGGCTCTGCTCGGGGTCGTCCTGAGACTCCACACTACTGACGGCAGCTCGGCCACCCATCTTCGACCGAATTTGTTCAACTTGTTGAAGATTCTCGGCTTGAGACCTTGTAGTATCATGCCGTTGGCACGCTCCACTTGGCCATTCGTCTGTGGGTGTGCCACCGCCGACCAATCCACGCGGATGTGATGGTCGTCGTAGAATTCCAAGAACTTCTTGCCTGTGAACTGGGTGCCGTTGTCGGTGATGATCGAATTGGGCACCCCGAACCGGTGGATGATATCGGTGAAGAACAATACGGCCTGCTCAGATTTCATGTTTGTTATCGCTCGGACCTCGATCCACTTCGAGAACTTGTCGATCGCCACCAGAACGTGGGTGAAGCCCCCGGGCGCTGGGCGAAAGGGGCCCACGAGATCCAACCCCCAGACCGCGAAGGGCCATGTTACGGGGATCGTCTGTAGGGCGTGCGCCGGGAGATGTGTCTTTCGAGCGTAGAACTGGCATCCCTCGCAGGTGCGAACAACTTCGTTCGCATCGGCCACGGCGGTGGGCCAGTAGAACCCCTGCCGGAATTCGTTACCCACGAGGGTGCGTGGCGCGGCGTGGTGCCCGCATACCCCTGCATGGACGTCGCGAATCAGCTGCTTCCCCTCGGGGATGGGGATGCATCGCTGCAGGATTCCGGAGGCGCTGCGCTTGTACAGCTCATCGCCGACTGCTACGAAGGTCTTGGCTCTCCGCGCGATGCGCCGCCCTTCGGTCTGATCCGAGGGCAGCTCCCTGTGGATGAGCCACATAAGGTACGGCTGGCGCCAATCCCGTGGATGCGTGTCCACGTCGATCTCCATGGCCTCGACCGAGGAGCTTTCGAAGTCATGATCTTCGAGGTCCTCTTTCGAGGGGTCTTCGTCCATAGGGCCCGCCCCCTCAGCCCCCGAGGGTGCCTTGGGGACCGCGGCCGCGGGCTCGAGCTTGACGGAGGGTGCGTCGAGGTCGCGAGCAAAGATGTTCGGGGGAACGGTGATCCGCTCCGATGCGATCTTGGCCAGTTGGTCTGCCTCTTCGTTATACTTGCGCGCGATGTGATTTAGCTCGAGGCTGTAAAATTTATCCTCGAGGCAGCGCACCTCGTTGCAGTATGCCTCCATCTTTTCGTCGCGGCAAACGGCCTTCTTCATCACTTGGTCGACGACCAACTGTGAGTCGCCTCGGACGTCAAGGCGTTTGACGCCGAGGTCGATGGCAATGCGGAGTCCAGTGAGGAGAGCCTCGTATTCCGCCATGTTGTTCGACGCCGGGAAGTGCAGGCGAACCAAGTACCAGATGTGCTCGCTGTTGACGCAAAATCGGCTTCTCACGCCAAGCACACAGCAAGCCGAATCAGCTGGCTTCACACGTGCTCGATCGTCTGAATCCTGTAAGCGTGCCAGTCAATTTTCCCTGAAACTGACAAAGGAAGAAAAAATGTTTAGATATAAAACCTGGAACATGCCGGATGATACCAAACAGTTCCATCTCTACGGCTTGCAAGGCCAATCTTGATCGGCATATAGATATGAACAAGCTATCTGTCAGCAATACAGGCATTCACAACATATTCGGCAGAGCGCGTAAGAAAGCATACTGCCGACCGCATGACGTCATCATGATGAAAGATCGGTATTTAATTAGATGATCGTTACAATACTTAAATACAACCGATTAACGGGCATAAAGCATGATAAATGTGAAAGCACGATCGTAAATCTCTAATAAACAAGAATGCATAGGTCTAAAAGCACTAGTCTACCGCATGTCTAGATACCCTCGAACCCGTCAGGCGTAGAATCAAACAAGTTAATCCACCGCATGATACGACTTGTTTAAAATCACGCCACCAACCAAGAATAGATCAATCCACCGCATGATATACTCTAAACGTGGAAGGCTAGAAGCATTCATTATTTAAAACAAAGTTACGAACACGTTTTCACTCATTGAGGGACTGCCGAATACGGCTAGATAGCCGATTCGGGTTCCATGAAGAAGGAACAAGCTTCGTCGATGTTGATAGACCTATCAGATCGATTTCGAGCTCTAATCCACCGGATGATTAGTTCTAAAACGACCCAAAAACCTGCATCTACCGCATGATACCCGGCTCTGTCAAGATCCACACAAAATCAACGAGTTTGAACCCGCAACACGTGGCAATCTAGATTGGTTTGAATTCGATTAGAAGCAAATTTCATTCGGCCATGCAGATATGCAGAATGGATCTCTAATATTGTGCGACGGACTCCCGACCGCAGAATGCCTTTGCCGAACGCCCTTGAAGACAAGCTTTCCTTTCCGAACGATATCTTTTACCAATCCCGGCCCACATGTCAGTCTCTTTCTGGTGCCAAATTTTGGTGTTAACACATGCCCCTTCAATTTCGGGATAAAAGATAATTTATCTCGGAATTGACTAGAAATCCGCAACTGGATTGAATCTTCTTAGCATCCACCCTTTCTGCTCGAATCTTCGGAACTTCGGCCAAATCCAAACCCTAGCATCATCAGCTCCTTCAAGCTTTCAATCTTCTAATGGCGCACCAAGATCAAGCCCTTCATGTAATTCTTTAATCTTCCTCAAGCACATTCGGCACCATTCTTTTGAATCGCATCCTAAATTTTTCTTTTTCGCCCTTTTCTGTTCTTGGTAGGCTCTAGCAGCGGAACTTTTGATTCCCACAGAGGAGAAAGCACCCACTTATTTTCTTGGGCCCGTAGGAGATTCAGACCCCTCTGAGCTGATTGCTGCCGAATCTCAGCGAATTCCTTTTAAAGCTTCATTGACAAAGCCTCATGAATGGCAAGATGCCTTCAAGAACTGGCCTCTGCCCCCAATTGCTGGAAGCCAGGTGGACACCATTGTCCTTCTTGCCAAACATAAGCATGATCTTCTTCTTCTTCATGATCAACCCACCTGTAATCAGCATGCCTCTTTCTTGGTTGATCATTAAAACGCCGATCATCACTAGGATGCATCCTGCCAATTCTTTCATGGACAGATCGGCGATTGACAGTTTCCTGCCTATATTCATCATACCTATCATTGCATTCAGGACAATTATTCCATGTGGGAAGCTTCAAACCTTCGTTCCAACAGTGTCTGAAGAATGCACACCCCCAATGCGCACGTTCCTGCTCTCGAGCATACTCTTCTTGTTCCTCCCTATATCTTTCTTCCTCGTATCTCCTCTTCTCCTCTTCACGTCTATGCCTTTGGTAACGCTCCTTTTCTTGCTGACGTTTCCATTTGTTAAGGAGGATACGTGTAGTGACTCTAGGCTTGGAGGATTTCCCAATTTCAAATTGATCATTCGGGAAGCGAGAGTCTTTTTTGCGAATCTGTTCAATTGTGACTTGCCGAGTAGGATCAACTGAGCCATTTTGTTTTGCCTTCTCTGAAGTTAAAACTTTCATCTTCCCCTTTTCTTCAGGTGCAACAGCATTCACCATGTTGATTGAAAACCCAATCATATTCTGAGGGAAGGGATTGCTATCCAATTTCATTCTGTTGTCAAACTTCAGGTGCCCCTCTTGAATAGCCTTTTGAATCCTCATTCTGAAGATCCTGCATTCATTAATGGAATGAGAATTTCTGTCATGAAATCCACAATACTTCTTGTCTTTCACTCCTTCAGGCCGAAGCATAGAATGCCCCTCTGGTAATTTGATTCGGCCTTCTTTCACAAGGAAATCAAATAATTTGTCCGCCTTAGTCACATCAAAATCATATGTGCCCTTGGTCTGTTTAATCCACTTCTGATTCACTGCAATCGGCTCTTTGCCCCACACTATTTCTGTTGCAGCTACTTCTTCATTGTCCTCATACTCATCTTCTTGATCTGCTCTTTCGAGGAATTGGTTGTAAATATCGGCTACATCATTTTGCTTGGCAAATCTACCATCTTTCTTGAGGCCATATGCTTGGTTACTCATCAATGTCAATTTCTTTGACAACTGACTCAGATCTTCAAACTCTATACCGAACAGCTTTTCACGAATTGCAGGTAGCATCCCAGTCACAGCCATACTAGCCAACTGATCATCTGGAATATTTAGAGAAAAGCACATATTCTTTGTTTCCAATGTCCACTTCTTCCAATTTATCAGCCGACACAAATCCACGTCCTAACTTCCCGTCAGTTCCATCAATTGGATTCTCCATCAAAAATTACTATGAGAGCCGACTGCTTCGATCGGCTGTTGATCACTGTTGGCTGGTGCAACAGGACCTTCTCCCAGTCTTTGCCTGAGAAACAATCTATGCCTTGATATTCCTAGAAAGCTGGTTCCATATTTGCCACGCTTATTGAATCATCTGCTTGGACAATCTCCACCTCATCATCTATCCACTGAATGAGCTGTTGTTTCCTCCAATCACCTTCTGCCAAACTACTCCCGAAAGCACAGTCATCAGTGGCAAATACCTCTTGATTTTCTCTATAACCCGATGCACTTTGAGTCAATCTATTTGCTTCTCCATTATCCCCTCTAGGAATGTGTTGCAAAATTACTGATCGAAAGCTCTTTAATATTTCTTTGCATTCTTCATAGTAACTTCTCAGGATATCACTTTTGCACTCATATTCACCATTCAATTGTTTTATGACCAATTCTGAATCTCCAAAAATTTCAACTGCAATGGCTTTTGCTTCTTTCAAATATTGGAGTCCTTTGAGTAATGCCTCATACTCAGCCTGATTATTAGTGACAGTAGATTGAATGGGAATAGCAAACTCAAATGTTTCTCCTTTGGGTGAAATTAATAAAATACCTGCTCCACCACCTTCGTTACATGAAGACCCATTCAGTCGATGTTGATTTATTTCCATCTTGTAACCTTGCAGAGCGTGATGCTGAGCTTAATCGGCTGAAGGCGCTGGTGGAGGAGCTGGCGAACAAGGTGAACGCTCCTGGAGAGACGCCAGAGGCTCGCCTCGGTGCTGTAGCAGGCCGAGTCGACGAGGTGGCTCTTCATGGCGTTCGCCTGGGTGCTGCTGTGGGCCTCGTCGCCATGTCGACGCATACCGGCCGCGACTACTCCATACTTCCGGCCGGTTTCGCCGACGGCAACCCGGAAGACATCGACGACGTCGACACCTCCATCGAGCGCCTCGAGGGCCATGGCGCTGCCGTCGCCGCTTCAATCCATCCCCAATCTGTCTTGAACAGGCTATTTGAGTAGTTTGTACTAGGTATGGTTGAATGTTAAAAGTAGCTTCCGCAACAATCGAAATTCTTTTCGTCACGTTTGGACTTTTGCGGAAGCATTGATGATTTTGAATACCTTGATTGCCGATTCAGTTCATCCCCAGTCTGTCTTGAACAAGTTGTCTCATTAGCTTGTACCAGGGAGTATTGAATTTCGGCAATAAAGCTTATCTTTTGTGATCCCTCTGTGATATCTTTACTGAATTGTGATGTAATTTGTGTGCACTAAGGGCGATACACTCTAGTATTGGCCATTTTTCTTTTTTGGAAATTTTTTGTTCTGAAGGCGGCTCTTTCCCGAATGCCGGCTATTTGACTCCATGCTGATGACTAGCATACTAATCAACGATCAATTTCAATACTGGGATAATATTTCTTCAAATATCTTCCATTTATAGCAGCAGTGAATTCTTCTCCCAGTAAAGTTTTCAAAATATATGCATTTCCAGGCACGCATCTAACCACTCTGAAAGGGCCTTCCCAATTTGGGGACCACTTACCGAATGCACTGTATTTAGTACCAATCGGCAATAATGCTTTCCAGACTAAATCCCCTTCTGCAAATTGCCTGACCTTCACTTTCTTGTTGTAATATTTAGCAATCCGTACCTTATTTTTTTCAATATTTTCCAAGGCTTTGAGACGAATCATATGCAAATCTTCTAATTCGTCCATCATTAAGTCACTGTAATCTTCAGAACTTAAATCTTTCTGCAATTTTATCCTCCTTGAATCTGATTGCACTTCCCATGGCAAAACAGCATGATATCCATATACCAATTCATAAGGAGACGTTTTTGTAGACCCATGAGGGGCCATTCGGTAAGCCCACAATGCTTCATTGAGTACCGAATGCCACCTCCTTGACTTTTGATCAATTTTCTTCTGTATGATTTTAATCATGATCTTGTTGGAAGCTTCTGCCTGACCATTAGCTTGAGCATAATAAGGAGAAGAATTCAGTAATTTTATCCCCATACTTTCAGCAAAATCTCTGAACTCTGAAGATGTAAATTGAGACCCTTGATCTGTGGTAATTGTCTGAGGAATTCCAAATCTGTAAATGATGTGCTCTTTGACAAATTCAATCATATCTTCTGATGCTACCTTTCTCAATGGAATCGCCTCAACCCACTTGGTAAAATAATCTGTTGCTAAAAGTACAAACTTATGCCCCTTGCTCGATGGAGGATTTATTTGGCCAATCAAATCTATTCCCCATCCTCTGAATGGCCATGGCTTGATAATGGGATTCAAAGCCGATGCTGGAACTCTCTGAATGTTTCCAAATTTCTGACAGTCTTGACATCCCTTATAATATTCAAAGCAATCTTCCAACATTGTCGGCCAATAATAACCAGTTCTTCTAATAACCCACTTCATTCGGTAAGCTGACTGATGTGCTCCACATAATCCATCATGCACTTCACTCATCAACTTCTTTGCTTCTTCTTGATTTAAGCAACGTAATAATACTCCGTCCAGGGATTTATAATATAAATCTTTATCAAGAAGAACAAACTTTATAGCTTTATACCTGAGTCTTCTAGAAACCTTCTGGGATGGATTCTCCAAATAATCGGCAATTTCTTTCCTCCAATCACCTTCTGCCAAACTACTCCCGAAAGCACAGTCATCAGTAGCAAATACCTCTTGATTTTCTCTGTAACCTGATGCACTTTGAGCCAATCTATTTGCTTCTCCATTATCCCCTCTAGGAATGTGTTGTAGAATTACTGACCGAAAGCTCTTCAATATTTCTTTGCATTCTTCATAGTAATTCCTCAAGATATCACTTTTGCATTCATATTCACCATTCAATTGTTTTATGACCAATTCTGAATCTCCAAAAATTTCAACTGCAATGGCTTTTGCTTCTTTCAAATATTGGAGCCCTCTGAGTAATGCCTCATACTCAGCCTGATTGTTAGTAACAGTAGATTGAATGGGAATAGCAAACTCAAATGTTTCTCCTTTGGGTGAAATTAATAAAATACCTGCTCCACCACCTTTGTCGCATGAAGATCCATCGAAGAATAATACCCAAGGAATAATGTTAAGCAAATTTATTGATGTATCATGATGTTCAGTAATGAAGTCAGCAATAATCTGCCCTATGGCGTCACATTCACAGCAGCTCCACCATCAACGAACATTTTGGTTAAAGGCTTCCCATTGACAAATCCTTTCAAATATAATGGCTTCATATGTCGATTCTGGATTGGCTTTTCAAAGACAGCTTGCTTATTGAGCATCAATTGTGCCATTAGCTGTTCGACTTCATCTATCTCTGACAATGCTTCCTCCTGTACAACTTGATCAGCAGGATCCATAAATTCATTCGGCAACTCATATTCACCATTCAATTGTTTTATGACCAATTCTGAATCTCCAAAAATTTCAACTGTGACGGCATAGGGACGCTACGAGGCTTTTCACAAGACACCCTAACAAGACAGTAGCCGTTATGGTACAACACAGGCAGCATGACCCTACGCACCGAGATTGACGTACGCCTATGGAGTCTCACCATAGTACCTTGTCTATATTCATCATGTCTATCGTTGCATTCAGGGCAATTATTCCATGTAGGCAACTTTAAACCCTCGTTCCAGCAATGTCTGAAGAAAGCACAATCCCAATGTGCACGTTCCTGTTTTTGTGCAAATTCTTCTTGTTCTTTTCTGTACCTTTCTTCTTCATATCTACGCCTCTGGTAGCGCTCTTTTTCTTGCTGCCGTTGCCATTTATTGAGAAGAATACGTGAAGTGATTCTAGGCTTAGAGGATTTCCCAATTTCAAATTGACAATTTGGGGCACGAGGATCTTTCTTGTGAATCTGTTCAATTCTCAAAAACAGCTTGTTTGTTCAACATCAATTGTGCCATTAACCCAAATTGTTCGGCGTCATCTATATCGGGCAATACCTCTTCCTGTACAATTTGGTTAGCTGGAGCCATGAATTCATTCGGCAAGAAACATACCATGCATGTAGGAGCCGAATGACTATGTTCGTCAGGCCTGTCTTTTGGGAGCCATATCGATTTCATCCTAGGCCTTGCTTGCTTTAATTCTTGATTCCTCAGGCGTTGAACTCTTCTCTTCTGACTCCTTCTTAAACCAGGTGGACACCACTGTCCTTTTTGCCAAACATATTCACGGTCTTCTTCCTCATGATCAATCCATCTGCAATCAGCATGTCTCTTTCTTGGTTGATCATCAAAACGCCGATCATCACTAAGATGCACCCTACCAATTCTTTCATGGACAGATCGGCGATTGGCAACATTTTGCCTATGTTCGACATACCCATTATTGCACTCAGGACAGTTATTCTTTGTAGGCAGCTTTAAACCTTCGTTCCAACAGTGTCTGAAGAATGCACACCCCCAATGCGCTCGTTCCTGCTCTCGAGCATACTCTTCTTGTTCTTCCTCAAACCTTTCTTCTTCGCGCCTTCTTTTCTCCTCCTCGTATTCACGCCTTTGAAAACGCTCTTTTTCTTGCTGACGCTGCCATTTGTTGAGGAGAATACGTGTAGTAACTCTAGGTTTAAAGGATTCTCCCACTTCAAATCGGCTATTCGGGAACCGAAGATTTTTCTGGCGAATCTGTTCAATTGTGATCTGCCGAGTAGGATCAACTGAACCATCCTGCTTTGCCTTCTTTGAGGTTAAAACTTTCAATCTTCCCTTTTCTCCAGATGGAACAGCATTTATCATATTAACCGAGAACCCGATCATATTCTGAGGGAAAGGGTTACTGTCCAGTTTCATTTTGTTGTCGAATTTCAAATGTCCTTCCTGGATAGCTTTCTGAATCTTCATCCTAAAGACTCTGCATTCATTAATGGAATGAGAATTTCTATCATGAAACCCACAGTACCTCTTATCTTTCACTCCATCAGGCCGAAGCATGGAGTGCCCTTCTGGCAATTTGATTCGGCCTTCTTTCACCAGGAACTCAAACAATTTGTCTGCCTTAGTCACATCAAAATCATATGTTCCTTTCATCTGTTTGATCCATCTTTCCATGCTTCCTGGTGCATTCTAGAGTTTTCCTTATGTCGGCCAAATGAGACTCATGATCCAATGGCTTGATCACCACATCATCAATATATATTTCCACAATCTTGCCGATTAACTCATGAAAAATATAATTCATAGCTCTTTGATAAGTTGCACCGGCATTTTTCAATTCAAAGGTCATGACAACCCACTCAAACAACCCTATGTGTCCAGGACACCTGAAAGCTGTTTTACTATATATTCCAATGCCATAAAAATCTGATTGTACCCTGCATTACCATCCATGAAACTGAGCACTTTATATCCAGCAGCAGTATCAACTAATGAATCGTCAATAGGCATTGGATACCCATCCATAGGTGTAGCCTTGTTTAGATCTCTAAAATCTATGCAAACCCTCATTTTTCCATTTTTCTTATAGACAGGAACAATATTAGAGATCCAATCCGCGTATTTACAGGGCCGAATGAAATTTGCATCTAGTAATCTTTCAATCTCCTTTTTCACATCGGCCAACACTTCTTCCTTGTAGATTTGCCATGGCTTGACAATGGGATTCAAAGCCGATGCCGGAACCCTCTGAATGTTTCCAAATTTCTGACAGTCTTGACATCCCTTATAATATTCAAAGCAATCTTCCAACATTGTCGGCCAGTAATATCCAGTTCTTCTAATAACCCACTTCATTCGGTAGGCCGATTGATGTGCTCCACACAACCCATCATGTACTTCACTCATCAACCTTTTTGCTTCTTCATGATTTAGGCAATGTAACAGCACTCCATCCAGGGATTTATAATACAAATTATCATCAAGAAGAACAAACTTTAAAGCTTTATACCTGAGCTTTCTAGAAACCTTTCGGGACGGATTCTCCAGATAATCGGCAATCTCTTTTCTCCAATCACCTTCTGCCAGATTAATCCCGAATGCATATACATCATTAGCAAAAACTTCTCGAAGCTCTTTATAACCTGATGCACTTTGGGCCAATCTATTTGCTTCTCCATTATCCCCTCTAGGAATGTGTTGTAGAATTACTGACCGAAAGCTCTTCAATATTTCTTTGCATTCTTCATAGTAATTCCTCAAGATATCACTTTTGCATTCATATTCACCATTCAATTGTTTTATGACCAATTCTGAATCTCCAAAAATTTCAACCGCAATGGCCTTTGCTTCTTTCAAATATTGGAGCCCTTTAAGCAATGCCTCATACTCAGCTTGATTGTTAGTAACAGCAGATTGAATAGGAACAGCAAACTCAAATGTTTCTCCTTTGGGTGAAATTAATAAGATACCTGCTCCACCACCTTTGTTGCATGAAGATCCATCGAAGAATAACACCCAAGGAACAATGTTAAGCAAATTTATCGATGTATCATGATGTTCAGTAATGAAATCGGCAATAATCTGTCCCTTAACAGCCTTTGCCGATTCAAATCTTAATTCAAACTCAGACAAAGCTAAAATCCATTTGCCAATCCTTCCGTTCAAAATCGGCATAGACAACATGTGTTTTATCACATCAAACCTTGAATACACAATGCATTCGGCATGTAGTAAGTAGTGCCGAAATTTTGTACAGGAGTAGTAAACACATAAACAAAGCTTTTCTATAGCCGAATACCTTGTCTCCGGATCTAATAACTTTCGGCTAAGGTATGCAACCACTCTTTCCTTCCCTTCAAATTCTTGAATGAGGGCCGATCCAATAGTTTGGGCATCGGCCGCCACGTACAACTTGAAAGGCTTGTTCAATTGTGGAGGCACCAATACTGGTGGCTTCTTCATGTACTCCTTTATTTCATCAAAAGCCTTCTGTTGTTCGTCACCCCATACAAACTTTTGATCCTTCTTTATTTTCAATAGTGAGGAAAAGGGCAACACCTTTTGTGACAAGTTTGATATGAATCTTCTCACAAAATTTATCTTGCCAAGCAGTGATTGTAGCTCTTTAAGATTAGTTGGAGGAACAATTTCATCAATTGCCTTCATGCTTTTCTTACCAACTCCTATTCCTCCTTCATGTATCAAAAATCCCAGAAACTCTCCAGCCGAAACTCCAAAAGCACACTTGTTCGGGTTCATCTTAAGCCCATGCTTCCTGGTGCATTCTAGAGTTTTCCTTATGTCGGCCAAATGAGACTCATGATCCAATGACTTGATCACCACATCATCAATATATATTTCCACAATCTTGCCGATCAACTCATGAAAAATATAATTCATAGCCCTTTGATAAGTTGCACCGGCATTTTTCAATCCAAAGGTCATGACAACCCATTCAAACAACCCTATGTGTCCAGGACACCTGAAAGCTGTCTTTACTATATCTTCCAATGCCATATAAATCTCAATAGACTATATTGTCATGGGTTTTTCAAATTAATGTCTTGATTTCCTGTCCTTCCAGCAAACATTCCTGCATTACCAACATATCCAGGATTCGGGAGAGCATCAATAGCATTATAATCCATGAATTCTGCATATCCATTCCCATACATATCCCTCTGCAACCTGTTATTCAAAGGAGATATCTTGTAAGCACCACCATCAACAAACATCCTGTCTCTTATACACATCTAGATGTGTATAAGAGACAGGGCTAATATTTGTCTACACAAAAATGCAGAACGGGTATCATTTGAAATGACTACTCTATGGTTTTTTTTGTAGGGATCTTTCTTATAACCAGTTCTCTGGAGTCTTTCCTTCTTGGTTTGGTGAGACAAATTTTCAATTGTAAGTTCCAAGTCCCGAAACTTATTTACCCTACCGAACTTAGTCCCCCACCCAATTATTACTTTTTGAAGAAAAATCTGGTTTACAGTGTAGAGAACCTCTCAATGGCTAGTGCAGCTGGTTGTCAACCAACCAACCATCGATGGTCACCTCTCGTCTCTCCCCTAGGCCCTAGCTGGTCAAGTCTTTTAATTAGGCTTATAGTGTATACATGTATTAAGTTGCTGTCTATGAACAAGCTATCTGTCGGCAATGCAGGTGCTCACATGCATATTCGGCAGAGCGCATATTGCCGAACGCATGACGTCATCATGATGAAAGATCGGTATTTTAATTAAGCGACACGTTGTAGCATGTAACCATAACCGATTATCATAACGCGAGGAAATAAATAAAAGGGTGAAAGCACGATCGTAAATCGCTAATAAACAAGAATATAAAACGACCCAAAAACCTGCATCTACCGCATGATACCCGGCTCTGTCAAGATCCATACAAAACCAACGAGTTTGAACCCGCGACACGTGGCAATCTAGATTGGTTTGAATTCGGCTATGTAAGGTAACATGGTCATGTCTTGCGATGAATCAAAACCGAACCTAACCAATCTAGACTGGGCAAAAAGAGTGTTATATGAATTAAACATAAAGTAAAACCCAAATAACACAAGGTAACTTAATGAATCTATTAGATCTTTGCCAGTATCTAATAGAGCCGATAACTCGCTTCAAGCTAAACCTTAGCCTACCGCATGACTCATGATTTAACAAAGAAGCCTTCTCATACCAAGCTTAAATCCACCGCATGATACTAAGCACGGTAACAAGACTACTTGCATCATAATCTAAATCCACCGCATGATACTAGACATGATACAAGGTTGCCGGTACTTACGGAGGTCGACGGATCGATGGTTCCTCTCGAAGATTTCGATGACACGACTAAAGGACTCGAAAAGGTGGCGCAAGGCCGGTTTGTTGTATGATTGTTCGATCCCTATTACAATCACCATGGGTTCATATTTATACCCTGGTTTTGACACGATTCCTACTCGATTACGATTACAAAACGTTTGTTTCCAAAGAAATACGTCTAAAATGCCGTATTCATCTTGTATTCTTCATCAGATCGGCATCTAGCTTACTTGATCCACGTCATCACGCGTTCCCGAATGCTTTCCATAGAGCAGCTCCTTGCCGAATCGGCGACGGACTCCCGACCGCAGAATGCCTTTGCCGAACGCCCTTGAAGACAAGCTTTCCTTTCCGAACGATATCTTTTACCAATCCCGGCCCACATGTCAGTCTCTTTCTGGTGCTAAATTTTGGTGTTAACACTCGCCGAGGGGAGAAACGAAGAGGAGGCCCGCGCCTGCCCCAGCTTTCATCACCGACCCGTCGAAGTACATAGTCCAGCACTCAGCTTGAATCTGCGGCGGCGGAAGTTGGACGTCCGTCCACTCAGCGACGAAATCCGCCAAGATTTGCGACTTTATGGCCTTTCGTGGTGCATAGGAGAGGGTCTCCCCTACGAGTTCCATGGACCACTTTGCTATTCTACCCGAGACATCCGGGTTGCGGACTATCTCTCCCAAGGGAAAAGATGAGACCACGGTGACCGGGTGGGCCTTGAAGTAGTGTCGCAACTTTCGTCGTGCAAGTACTACCGCGTAGATTAGCTTTTGGATCTGCGGGTACCGGGCCTTGGTTTCGGTCAGTACCTCGCTGATGTAGTACACTGGCCTTTGAACCGGCAAGGCGTGCCCTTCCTCTGCTCTCTCTACGACGATGACGGCGCTGACAACTTGCGTTGTCGCGGCCACGTACAGATAGAGAGGCTCGCCGCTTTGAGGCGGAGTGAGGATCGGCGCGCGTGCGAGCGACGTCTTCAGCTCGTCGAGAGCTTTCTGGGCTTCGGGGGTCCAGGAAAAGCGTTCGTGCTTTTTCAGGAGCCGGTACAAAGGCAGGCCTTTCTCGCCTAGCCGCGAAATGAACTGGATGAGCTATGCGAGGCAACCCAGTACCTTCTGTACCCCCTTGAGGTCGTGTATCGGCCCCATCCACTCCAGGGCCGCGACTTTTTCGGGGTTAGGCTCGATGCCCCGCTGGGAGACTATAAAGCCTAGCAGCATGCCTCGCGGCACCCCGAATACGCATTTCTCCGGGTTTAACTTTACCCCGTTTGCCCGGAGGCAATTGAATGTGATCTGCAAATCGTTCACCAGATCGTCCGCCTTTCTGGTTTTTACAACAATATCGTCAACATACGCCTCAACGGTCCGCCCAATGTGGCTCCCGAAAACGTGCTGCATACATCTCTGATATGTAGCCCCAGCGTTTCGGAGGCCGAACGGCATAGTGACATAGCAGAACATACCAAACGGGGTGATAAAAGAAGTCGCGAGCTGGTCGGACTCTTTCATCTTGATTTGATGGTAACCGGAATAGGCATCAAGAAAGCATAATAATTCACACCCGGCAGTAGAATCTACTATTTGATCTATTCTAGGCAAAGGAAATGGAACTTTGGGACATGCTTTATTTAAACTAGTGTAATCTACACACATGCGCCATTTTCCATTCTTTTTCTTAACTAGAACAGCATTAGCAAGCCAAGTTGGGTGAAAAACCTCCTTGATGAATCCGGCCTCCAGAAGTTTGTGCACCTCCTCCCCGATGGCGCGGCGCTTTTCTTCGTCGAACCGTCGTAGTCGCTGCATCACCGGCTTGGAGTGGGGCTGGATGTCAAGGGAGTGCTCGGCGACCTCCCTCGGGATGCCTGGCATGTCCGAGGGTCTCCACGCAAAGATGTCGGTGTTGGCGCGGAGGAAGTCGACAAGCACTGCTTCCTATTTGGGGTCGAGGGTGGTGCTGACCCTCAACGCCTTGCCCTCGGGGGCACTAGGGTCGAGGGGCACCGCCTTGGTGTGCTCCGCAGCCTCGAAGGTGCCGGCGTGCCTCTTGGCGGAGTCGGCGGCTTCGTTCACCATCCTCTCCAGGTCTGCCACCAGAGTGCCTCCGCGCCCTCGACGCACTCGACGTCGCACACGTAGGCATGCTCGTACGACGATCCCACGGTGATGACGCCCTTCGGCCCCGGCATCTTCATCTTGAGGTAGGTGTAGTTAGGGACCGCCATGAACTTGGCGTAGCACGGTCGCCCGAGGATGGCGTGGTACGCACCAGGGAACCCCACCACCTCGAAAGTGAGGGTCTCCCTGTGGAAGTTGTCGGGGGAACCGAAGCAGACGGGCAGGTCAATTTGCCCGAGGGGTTGGACTCGCTTCCCTGGCGCGATGCCGTGGAACGGCGCTTTGCTCGGCCTCAGCTGATCTGTGCCGATGCCCATGAGCTCCAGGGAGCGGATGTAGAGGATGTTAAGGCTGCTTCCCCCGTCCATCAGCACCTTGGAGAATCGCGTGTTGCCGATGACTGGGTCGACGACAAGCGGATACCACCCCGGGTTTGGGACGTAATCCGGGTGGTCCCCGCGGCCGAAGGAGATGGTCTCGTCCGACCAGGCGAGGTAGGTGGGTGTCGCGGGGTGAATGGAGAAGACCTCTCGACGTTGACGCTTCTGCTCCCGGGACGACATGTTCACCGTGGGCCCCCCTGCGATGAAGAAGACGTTATCCACGTGGGGGAACTCTTCATCGCCGCCCGCGTCTTTCTTTAGGCCGTCCTCCTTCGCGGAGGCGCGCCGATAGTGGCCTCTGATCATCTCACACTGCTCGAGGGTGTGAGAGACTTTGCCCCTGTGGTATGGGCACGGCTTCTTCAACATCTCGTCAAACAGGCCTCCGCCCTGGGGAGGGCCTCGAGGGCCCTTGCGGCCTCGATCGGCTACGAGGGCCTCGTCGGAATCTTCGTCCTGTTGCTGCTGCTGCTGTGCGGCTTGTCGGGGCTTCTTGCCCTTGCCGCCCCGTTTCTGCTTCTTCGCCTTGCCCTTAGTCTTGATGCCCTCCGCGGGCGGCTCTTCCGCGCGCTTTCCCTTGGCCTTACCCTCGAAGAACGCTCCAACGGCTTCCTCTCCCGAGGCGAAGTTGGTGGCGGTGTCGAACAGCGCGCTGACGCTGGTGGGGTGGTTTCGGCCTAGCTCGCGCACCAGCTCTCGGCAGGTCGTGCCTTCCAGGAAAGCGTGGATGATCTCGGAATCACCCACACTTGGGAGCTCGGTGCAGCGCTTGGAGAAGCGGCGGATGAAGTCCCTGAGCGGCTCACCGGCTGTCTGCCGGCACTCGCGCAGGTCCCAGGAGTTTCCAGGACGCACGTATGTGCCCTGGAAGTTGCCCACGAACATCTTGACCAGGTCATCCCAGTCATGGATCTGGTTCGGGGGCAAGTGCTCGAGCCATGTCCGCGCCGAATCCGCAAGGTGAAGTGGTAGGTTGCGGATAATCATGGCGTCGTCGGTGGCTCCGCCATATTGGCAGGCCAGGCGGTAGTCGTTGAGCCATGTCTCGGGCTTTGTCTCGCCCGAGTACTTGGTAATGGTGGTTGGCTGCCGAAAACGTGGTGGAATCGGGGCCGAGCGGATCTTCCGGCTGAACACAGGGGTTCCCGGAGGCTCCGGCGTCGGGCTCCTGTCCTCCTCGCTATCGTAGCGACCCCCTCGACGAGGGTGTCCATGGCGGGGAGGAGTCACCTCCTGCCTTTTCTTGTTCAGGACGTTGCGTGCGTCACCGTCGTTGGCAACACCTCGCGTGTCCATGAGTCGGTCCTTCGCGGACTTCCTCACCTCACGGCCGTCGGCCACGAGCGCCTTGCCGTCGTTCGTTGGACGGTGTGGCGTCCGCACAGCCTGGGGCGGAGTGTGGATGGATTGTTCCCGGTCCCGCATGCTATCACCGACCCTTGAACTGGCCTGGTGACGAATGCGGGAGGCGGAACTCTCTGCTTGCTGAACGGCCGCCTCTTCGACGAGGGCCTGTACTCGGCGCTGCATATCGCGCGCCTCTGGCGTCGATGGTTCGGGCATAGCCCGAATCATGTTTACCGCGGCGATGAGCTTCTGGCTCGCCCTTGGCAGCGTGGCCGGGCTGGCATCGTTGCCGTCGTTCATGATACGCGTCCGGGCGACGCGCCCGGCAGCTCGTGCGCGTTCGCCGCGCTTGGGTTGCTGCGCCTACAGTGACGCGCGCAGCTCCTGCACCTGTTGGCACTCCTGCTAAAGCTTCGCCTCCAGCTCCCGCACTTGCGCAAGCTGTGCTTGCGCGAGCGTGGCTTCGCCCGTCGGCTCAGCAGGCGCCGGCGGCGGTACGTCACGAGCTGCTTGGTCGCGCGTTTCCGCGTCCTCATCCACGGACTCCACCTCGCCGTCAAGGGCGAAGCATTCCCACGTGGGGTCATATTCCCCGTCGCTGGAATCGTCGGAGCAGGTGAGGCAGAAATCCGCAGCGGCTTGGAAGGAAGTGAGGTTTTCGCGATTGTGTAGCCCGGTGTAGTCCAAGTCTGGATGCTCCTGACCGCGCATACCTTCCTCGTCGCCTGACTCGGACCGGGGTCCATCTGGCGGGGAGAGGCGCAGGTCGCGGAGCGAAACCAGCTGGTGACCCGGCGAGCTTCGCTGCGCACTCATGCTGGCACTGATGGCCGCGGAGTAGACCGCAGCAGTGTTGCTCATCCCGTATGGAAACGGCGCTGGCCTGGCCGCAACCTCCCGACGCGCTCCCTCCGCGGGAGCTGCGAGCGGGGGCGCCTGCTCTGCGGCAGTAGGCTGGGGCGATACGCGTGCATCCATATCGGGAAGAACAATACGCGGGATAGCGCGCTGCTGCACTTGGATCTACAGCTCGCGCATCCCACAGCGTGCCCTAAGCGGGGGTGGCGCCGTCGGTGCCGTGGCGATGGTCGCCCCGCGGGGCGTCCTGGTGACAAGCAACATGAGGGATCCCTCATCAGTTGCCTCGAACTCCAGGTTGCCGAATGTGATCCGGAATCCACGCGGAAGCGGGCCGCGGGCCCCCACGAGGAACCGTGGAGGCATGGCTTCGGCACGTCTTGCCGTCAAAGGGAGTTGCTCGGGCGAAGTGATTCGATCACAGCGCTCCCCCTACCTGGCGCGCCACTGTCGGTGCCGGGATTGGTCGCCCAACCCTAGCGCCACACAGAATGCGCTGTGGCCCGTTCCCTTGACGGTTGATGCAAGAGCTAGCAAGCTTGACACGAGAGTTTATCCTGGTTCCGGCCGCGGGGCCGTACGTCCAGCAGGGTGTGCTCACGGCACTATACTATCTTGCACCGGGGTGCTTGCAGTGGGGGGCTACAAGCGAGGCGGGAGAGGAAAGAACTCCAAGTCCCTGATGTGTGATGATTGAGGCGAAGTGCCAATATCTTACCGGTGTGTGCGTGTGTGTGATCTTGGTCGGGTTCCCGGGTCCCGTGAAGGGGTGCCCACCTCTTCCTTTTATAGACCAAGGAGAGGGGGCTTACAAGTACGGGCGCTGTTCATCCCTACAGTCGAGATTCCTGTGGAGCATGGCGTCGGGCGTGCCGTCGTCCTTGATCGTGGGCGGGGGTTTATGGCGAGCCCCGGCTTTTGCGGGCGTCGTGGCCATCCTTGCGTTTGTCCTGGCGTGGTTTCGAGGGGTAGCGGGGCCTCGAGTTGGTGCCTTGTCTTCGTCCGTACGCTTGTTCGAGGGCTTCCCATACTCTTCGGGGTCGGAGCGGCTTGGGAAGGACGGGAGTTGGCAGTACAGGGGTCGGAGTGACGGCTCCAGTCAGCCACAGTGCGCGTCGTGCCCGCTTCACCGGGGAATGGCCGGGAGTGGGTGAAACAGTGGCGTCGAATGACGCCTGCCAGCCCGTACATCGATGACAGGGGCAAGTGGCGCTGCTGCTGAGGTCCGGAGAGGTGACCGAGCGCAGCGCACCCACCCAGGGCTCGCCCTTAGTCGTCGCCCGTACGCCGCTCGAGGGCTCCCCCATGCCTGTCCGAGGGCCTCGCAGCGGGGGAAGGACGGGAGTAGGCGCAACAGTGGCGCTGAGTGACTCCTGCCAGTCCGCACAGGGCTCGGCGCTGTTCGGCGGGCGTCAGCGTGGCAGCGGGATGCTCGCACAGTGATGGGAGCAGGTGGAACAGGGGGGCTCTGTGGTGTCAGCGGCGTGGCGTGGGGGGAGGCCGCTCTTTGACTTTGGCGCCTGGCCGATGGGGCGTGCATTAAATGCGGCTGCCGGGCGGAGTGGTTGGTCGTCTCCGCGGCTGAGTTTGAGGAGGCCTCGTGCGAGGCGGAGTTTGGGGTCGAATTCGCCCGAGGGGATCGCAGACCCTCGTGCGAGGCGGAAGTCGGGTCTTTGTTGCTTCGAGCCTCTTGATTGAGATGGAGTGGCGCTTTGGGCCGCGACGAGCGGTAATGGGCCGCGTTGCTTGGGGCTTGCTGGGCCGTTATTGTTTTGGCTTTTTGGGATTTAGCGTTTTTTCAGGGTGTTTATCATGATGGTTGGGGGACCCATCGTCATCCCCCCGACACTACTGTAGTGTTTCGCAAAAAAGGAGGCAGCTTATTTTTTCGATAACTCCCTGAAATATATATTCGTTCCAATTACACCCACAATCATGTTAATTTGTTGAATCTACACCTTAATAGGATTTATATATTTTTTATTTTCCTTTGCACAAGTCGAGTTTTAAGTTGAATTTTTGTTAAGTGATAGATAACATTGTCACATATTTTTTAAAATTATATTATAAATTTTGATCATTATTTTGATTGGCTGACATCTGATATTATCTTAAAGATAGTGACAAAATTGTACGAAAAATAATGATGAAAACTAAAGTAATTTGAACCAAAAGATACTTTAGCCGGTTATTTAGACTTTACTCATGCTTGATGGGAGTAATTTGGCCGAACTTTCTCTTTTTTTTTTGTCAAATAACAATTCTTGCACCACGAGACAACAGGTTCATAAGCTACGGGCAAATTTTGTCCTAACTACATGATGTTGCAGCTAGTAGGTAGCGATGGAAGGGCCACGTAGAGCATAAGATTGAACGAACCTATCTGTCATCATGAGACGATGAGCGGTGGTAGCTCTGTTATGTAATAATGTTTATTATAACTAAAAAAGTTCTAGTTTTTACTGTTTACTAAAAGTCAACGTAAAATCAATCCCTATTAACTAAAATGGTACTCCTTCCGTTCCAAATTATTGGTCATTTGACTTTTTTCAGCTCAAATTTGACCGCCTCGTCTTATTCAAAATTTTATGCAAATTATCATATTTTTTGTGGTGGATTGCTTTATTAATAAACATTTTTCAAAAATGGATTAAATTTGACTATATTTACACAAATTTTTTGAATAAGACGAGCCGGTCAAACTTGAGCTGAAAAAAGTCAAACGACCAATAATTTGGAACGGAGGGAGTACAACCATGTATCGTGTATTTAACAATCATTTATCTTCTTTGAAGGTTATTTAGGGTAATGAGAGGAATAATTCAACAATACTCTTAGCCCTTGTTTGGATCCCACTAGCTAATACATTGGTTATCTAGCTAAAATTAGCTGGTGGGTTAGACCAGTTAACTCAATATACATGATAATTCTCTAGTTAGTCAAAGAGGCTTTATCTTGACATGAGCTAGTCCTGTTTGATCCATATTCAGATAAACTTAGGTAACTAACAATTAGATGATGAATCCAAACAAATCTTTAGAGACAATATCAATGGATAATATATTATGAAATGTTTTCTAATGAGACTATGGACAAACATAGGGAGTATTAATAGACTCCTTGTCCTTGGTAACTAGATGAGACAATCTCACCCTTGGATGTGCGCTCTCTTTTGTTCAAGAACCCCAATCTTAGAAAAATATGGCAATGACGTGTAATTAGATGTGCTGCTGTGACAATAGGACTAGAACATGGAACATAAGTTGCAACTAGGATGGGGACGAAAACCTAGGATGGGCACCGAGGCTACTATACAACTTAAGTGAACTGGAGTTGAAGGACAGAACTCTATGCATGTCGAAAACATTTATGAGGGACGTGAAAATGTACTGCTCCATTGAACTGGTGCCGAAATTTGATCTTCCTATCTTAACTAATAGCCATGTGTGGATGTATGGGCTAGCACACTTGCATATATATCCCTATAGTTCGACCAGCTAGCTAAGATTTTTTTTAGCAGCTTTCTAGCTATTAGAGCAATTTCAATGCTCCAACTAGTAGGATGATATCCTTGGCATCAATTGCAGTGACACCTGCTATTTTTTGGTGATGTGGCGCTTAAATGAGAGGGAAAGAAAACATGAAGAAATCAGGCAAGATATGGTTTCAAGAAGAAAAGGAGGTGCACTAGATGCTACCAAATTTTGCGTTTTGGAAGAGTGCCGTATATATCTACAAATGATAGGGGTGGCGAAGAAAGATGATTGGTGTATAGGAGAGAAATGATTGAGTTACTCACTCAGTTCTAAAATGTAGATCATTTGACTTTTTCCACTATAAGTTTGACCCGCTCGTCTTATTCAAAATTTTATGAAAAGTATCATATTTTTTGTGGTGGCTTGCTTTATTTATATAAAATCTTCAAAAATACTTTAAATTTGACTATATTTTCATAATTGTTTTTGAATAAGACGAGCAGTCAAACGTGTGGTAAAAAAATCAAACGGCCTAAATTTTGTAACGGAGGGAGTACTAATTAATTGTATGGAGTACATGTGTATTAGGGACAATATGTTTTAGAGTAAAGAAAGTTAAGATTGCCATTACCTCAGTTCCTCACCATATAAAAGGGAATCTACCGGTCATTATTCTCAATCTGTAGCCAAAATTAAGCGATCACCCATCCTCCAGCACACACACACACACACACCAACATTTTCAGATTTATTAAAGCACCTTCTTTCCATCAAATAAAGCTCAATGTTGAAAATACGGTAATGGAATGTAATTAGTTGTGTCTTGTGACAACGTGGCAGCAACAGGACTATGACATGAAACATAGGATGGAGATAGGGCTACATTTAGGGCTAGAGCAAACTCGAACCTAGGATGGGACTAGGCTACAACTTGATCTGGACAGCAAAGTTGAGTTCGTGGACAGTTCTTTATGATAAAAACATTTATGATGAGCACTCTCTGTTACAGCTTATTTTGGATCCACCTAGCTAGGCCTGTCCAGTTATTTATAGGCTTATAGTGAGGTGAATTCAAATAGAATCTAGCTAATCCAGCTAGAGAAAATTAGCTTGGGTAGTTCAAGCTATGGTTGAATATGAATGAAGGCCTAAATTCACAGTATTATTTCACGGTTTTTACAGGCCTAAATGCACAATTTATTTCACGGTTTTATATGGAAAGAAGGGGTGTTTGGATTTCATCCACACCTGCCATGCCAACTATTGGCTCTCCAATAAACTTGTCATCGAATTCCGCGCCGGTGTTTATGCCCGTAGTTGACGAGGAATAACAAGCGCCGGCTGTTGTGTATGTTTGCTTGCCAAATTTTGGTGCTAATCCAAATACTCCCTCCGTTCTGGAAAAAACTGACGTTTAGGACAGCAACACGGTCTCTAAAACACAACTTTGACCTCTTGTTATTATAAAAATATTTATCAAAGAGTAATATATGTATACTTTTATGAAAGTACTTTTCAAGATAAATCTATTCATATAGTTTTCACATTTTCAAACTCAATAATTTAAAAATTATTGATGATTTATATTCCTAAACCTTGTTCTAAACGTCAGTTTTTTTAGAATAGAGGGAGTAAGTGTGTTTCAATAAGTTCTGTAGCGTTGGAAATGATGTACACTCACCCTTTCATCACTACTTTACCAAAAAAGAATCCTCTCATCTATCTTTTTATTAATTTCTTGCCACATCTTCAAAAATATTCCCATAGGCACTTATTGGAACAAAAAAAAACTCGACTCAATGGAAGACCTTCCCATAGGCATTATGATTAAAGTAGAAGACAACCTCAACCATGAACCGAGGAGGGAATATTCTATCTCCAGTCCTGTAAACTACGCTTGAGGCTCTTTCACAAACTCCCTCGATTACGTCAAAATAACTCCCTCGAACAAAGTCATTTGCAGCATACCAGGTTAATCATGCACGAAGATTTGGTAAGAGCGAGCTCCTCGAGATATACAACCGTATACGTTATTTGAATACAATCCTTCCAACAGTTTAAAGCCTCACTGTTACAATCATAACTTGCACTCGATACCTGGCTACAGGCTAGTGGCCTCAAAAATGTAGAAATCCAGGGTAAGATGTAACACACTATGGAACGCTATCGTCTCTTGATGTTTTCACTTCTTCCCGCCACCAGACACATTGAACTTGAAGAAGATGATGTCACCGTCCTGCACCACGTAGGTCTTCCCTTCCTGCTTGTATTTTCCAGCAGCCTACAGCACACACACAATTGAATTTCCAAGGCTGAAACTCGACAGACATTTGAACAAGAACGGCCGTTGGGAGAGGCATGCATACCTTGACAGCAGATTCACTGCCCAATTCTTTCAGATCATCAAACTTCATTACCTGCCCCACAAAAGTAAGGTAGTGTTTGTTAGGGTCTTTGTAACATAACCTGATAACGCCGGTGAATCGATTACGTTAGAACCCGTTTGTTTCGTTGCTGGCCGTAAACACTTCCGCGTAATCGGATACGGCCGTATGTAATCTCGTTACCGCTCCCATCCTAGCGTAATCAGGTTGCTAGCTACTCCAGTTTCCCCGGTCCGCACTCGCATGGATGCAACGACGAGCAGCTGCATCGATTTTCTGCGGGGCTTGCTCCGCCGTGCTTTATCCCCGTGGAAGCTTCCTACATGGACCAGATGCACTAATGGCTTCTCCTGGTAACAGATACCGTTACACGTCCAAACCAAACAAATCTCGTTTTGACTCATTCCCTTCCGATTTCCGCTGTGATGTGATAACGTTACCGTTTGCGTTTGCAGTGGTGGAACCGAACACTATCTAAGATGTGACAATCATATAACTACTGTGTTCAAACATGAATAGAACCCTAGTAAAATGACTGCCTAAATTCTACAAGATTCAAATCGCACTGTTCAATAGCGCATATGTGTGGCTTTATATCATGTATTTTTCCTTAAGCGTGCACAAGTAACTTGAAGAAGCATATAGATTCACGACCAATCAAAATGTTCAAGTAGAACAACTAATGTAAAATCAGGTCACATGTAACTTACAGCTGCTACATATCACAATAATGAACAAATATATCAGATGCTTAAAATAACAGAGGTGTTACCTCAGCGCATATGAAGCCCCTTTCAAAATCAGTGTGAATTGCACCAGCAGCTTGAGGGGCCTTAGTTTGACGTCTGATCTGCCAACATTTTACCTGAACATAGATTCACAGTTGTCAATTAACAAGCACTGAAATGGCCTTTCAACTTCAACAACATCACATGATTATTGAAAATATTCTAAAATAACTTAGGAAATATTGAAGTTCCATGAAAAGCATATGAATTAGCATAACGATTTTGTACCAGGAGCCATTTATACTACTCTTACCGTTTTAACAATACATAACAAAAGAATAGATTAGGCTGCACTGAAAAAACAAGTACCTCATCAGGACCAGCAGTGAAGAAGTATATCAGATGAATTGCTGCAAAACCAGTCTTGATAATTTTTGGGATCATACTGCAGGACATAACAAAGAAACTTAGTTGCAAATTTAGAACCAGTGAGAACTCAGAAAGTGGTCAAACAATTGACACTTCAAAAAGCTTTTTTATTCACAAATACTTGGCATTTCCCTGGCCTCAAGGCCTGTAAAATGGCCCACTTCATTTCTGATTGAGATGATATTAATGGGGCATTTTGGTCGCATTTTATACAAAAATATTAGTCTAATTATGTGTGATTGATCAAAAGCTCGCAGTTGTTTAAAAGCTGGGGGCATCCATGTAGAAGAATTATTTCAACTTAAAACGTGCCTTAGGGGTGAATGTGCCAGCTTCTCAAGTTTTAGATCTGAATTGTTCGAATTGATAACTCATAGAAATAAAATCTTTGAATTTTTAAGATGTTAGCTTGTCCTAGTAGAAATTGTGACCTCAAGGCATAGGTCCAATATCACAAAATTACAAGCATTGCATAGCCAAGCTAACCAACTCAAATATAACAGTACAAATTAACTAACCTTGTTATCTGGTTTTCAGCACAATATTTGGCAGCTTCATCTTCTGGCATATCCACTAGTTTCTGTTCAAAAGCACAGCTGAAAGGAAGTATGGTTTCACCACCATGTTCCTGCACCCTGAAAAACATATTTATATCAGCTCACTTGTGCTTCTAATGCTGACAAATACACAACATAGACTACCAAAGGAATAGATCATATTATTGGATCAGTAAAGTGGCTGAAGATCAGCTATAACAGCTACAGAGTGACCAAAATATATAACCTAGAAAAATTACAATATATTAAAGGAAGTGTTTCACAAAGCCCCAGGTTTTGCAGTTCTCAAATGTAAGAAAACAGTTCTTTGGCACGTGTCACTTAACCACATATTGTGGTCCACCTAAAAATTTTATATCACAAAGCTCCACCATGAAGCAAATAACAAGCTTCCTTAGATCTAGGTTCTATTTACAGATGGTGTGGCTCTACACTAGTAGTTGATGAGGGGACCACCTCGCCAATATAGAGCAGCTTCTGCTAGCAAGTGGGCTCAAGATTTTAAACATTGTTATTTGGATGTGCAACATGTGACAGGAATCTATCTACAGTTGTCACTTGGACTGCAAAAACCTAGCACTTCAGAATATTAGTTGTTCAAGAAAATTACCAAGCATGTATCTTGGGTAGAAATTTGTTCTTTTTCCTCTGGAAGTCCTTCTCACTCATATTAACCTGCACAAATAACAGAATGGCTTAAAACATATATCACCTAAGTTGTTTAAAATGGTCAGTCAAGCAATTGTATAAGGTCATATGCAGTTACAAAAGGCTCCAAATAAGTGGCAGACAACAGATGGCAGATTAGTAGATACAAGGAAACAGACCAGAGCATTGCAGAAAGGAGCTATGTCGTTTGCAAGCACATGTTAGACATGTTCAATTAGAAAATGAGTGCATAAAAAGAATAATGGTGTAGTTGTCAACTTTTTTCCTAGAAAACCATTACCCAATTAACAGTGTGCCTTAATTAAGAACCATGGGCACTTCAAAACCATGAAAACAAAAACTTTTAAGTTTCTCATAGTAGACTATTGACAAATAGAATGGGGACGCAGATGAACAACAAACCCATACCAAATAGACAACTGGCTTTGCGCTAAGTAGCTGGAAGGTATTCAAGATCTCAATGTCAGCTGCTTTCCAATCTCCTAAACGGACATCTTTCCCATCCTGGAGATGTTTTATAACCTGTCAAGAGAAAAGAATTTAATTTTCAGCTATATTTAAGGTCGCTAACCCATAGCTATGAGGCAGAATTAAAGTAATCGGTGCCCCACCCTCTCACATAATTCATGTTCAACTTTGAGCTGCTTATCATTGCTCCTCTTCATTGACTTATCAAGGTCCTCAATTTTCTTTTGCATGAAGTCTATATCCTGCACAAAAAAAATAGAAGATTGTCAAAAGAAGCTTCAAATATAGTACAATTGATGTGTGAATCAACAAAATCATATAAACCTTTAGTCTGAGCTCTTCACTAATAGTTTCCATATCTCTAACAGGATCTACTGTATCATCAACATGAGTAATATCAGCGTCTTCAAATGCTCCTGAAAAACGTATGCAACACTCAATCAGTTAAAGATATAACAAAAGAATGTGTAGTTAAATTGATAAATCAACCCTAAAGAACACATATTCCGTGAAGAAAATGACAGGAGCAACTAATCTGTTCATTTTGGTCTGGAACTCCAAACTACTTATCGTTTTTTTTTCTGGAACAGAAAATTAGTAGGAACAGTTATGAGGTATCAGGCTATCACTGCACAACAAGAAACAAAAAGGGAAAGAATGAAACCAATCAACAGCTTCTACTATTATTATAAGAATATATTGTGAACAGAAAACAAATATACAGAACTGATAAGAATATGCTGCTTCTACTATTATTACTCATTAATGTTCTTTTTGCCTTGATAACCCTATTCACCAAATATCGAATTAAAGTTCCAGTGCATATGACACTACAGACTAAAGAAGCATTAGATCGATCAAATAATTATAAGACTGAAGGTACCATAAAGAACAAATGCATGATCTGCAACACAGCGTTGAATTTGACTATGAGGCATAATAATTCAATAAATTACTAAACATTAACAGCACTAGGAAAAGAAACAGGTGAATGTTTACTAAATGAGGATAATTCAATAAAATACTAAACATTAAGAACACTAGGGGAAAAAACATACTCAAGACATGAAAGATTCCATCAACAGCACGTATATGGGAGAGGAAAGCATTGCCCAGACCGTCCCCGGCATGAGCACCTCTAATAAGCCCAGCTATGTCAGTAATTTCCAGATATGCAGGCACCTGCCAATTTCAATAGTCACGATACAGCTGAAACACGATCTCAACAGTCACTATTCATCTGAAACATAACCTAAGATGCTAGTTCGTACTTATGAGCGAAGAAAAGAAACAAACCTCACTCTTGGGCTTGTAAAGTTGGCAAAGCCAGTCAAATCGCTCATCCGGAACATTCACACGTGCCTCATTTGGTTCAATGGTACAGAAAGGGAAGTTCTCTGCTGGGATTGCCAGCTTGGTTACTATGTTGAAGAAAGTTGATTTGCCAACATTTGGTAACCCAACCTGCAGAAACATCAATCCAGAAAGTGCATTAGGCCTCATTTTACCAACTTACACTTTCATCCTCTCAGTGAGAAGCAGGAACGAATCAAGTGAGCAGCGATGGAATTATAGCCATTTGACAATTAAATTAATTGTATAGTCAGCACTAAGCACAAATTGAGTAAACAATTGAAGCATTCGTAATGCAAAAGAGTACACAATTTTGAGGTATTACATTGTGGTATGTGAAGCTGTGATAGTATACTATGAGATAAGAACAAATGCCCTTGGTCTCTTACATGCCACTAAGACAAAGCACCATTATAGCAACAAGAATAACATATGGAATTAGTACCAGGTAATAATATGCTACACACACCCAACAAAGATATTTAATTTGTGTTATTATGCCACCGCTCCTAGGCACACGTGTCAACCAAGCACATTAGTTTGACCCATGCTATATTTATCCACAGGAATGCAGGATATGCATGGAAGACCTCAAGCAGTACTGAAGAATGGAGCACGTTTCAATACATCAAAAAGCATTTTACCTGGGCAATTCACTGCCAACAAGTTAACAAACTTTACTAATCTAGGCACACCATTACACCACATGATTCACTCGGATCCCGTTAGAACCACACCAAGGTCTTTCTGCTAAGTTGCATCCCCAACCCTCCATAGCTAAAAGTAAGAAGTCACAACAAGCAGCACATAAACCATAAATAACAATCTAATAACATGGTGGTGCTTCTGTGTTCCTCTAATTATAGTAAATCGCTATCCAAATCCAATGAAGAACCATATGGAACTTAAGCTTCTCTCATTCTGGTGAATCACTCACTACCCAACCCCTATTGAACAACAAAAATGACAGGATCCAATAAATCCGTACCAACCGAAGCCTCCGAAGGAAATCAGGGGCCCGTGCACCACTAGCAGCACGTGAACCGCGCGCGCCTCGAATCAACTCACTACAAAATCACAACCCAACACTCCCATCCACAAGACGCAAGCACGGAGCCCCCACAAACCACCCAGATCGTCAGTCAAGCACGGACGTCGACTACCGCAGGACGACCCGTAAACCCCAAACCCGCGGATGCACTGAGCTCGCTCGGCCCCATCGGAGGCGCCACCCAGCGGCTGCGAGATCCAGCAATCCGCAGCGGCTAGAACTAACAAGCGAGAGCCGAGAGGAGGGGAGGGGAGTGGTGAAAGGGGGGAGGAAATTGGGCTTACGATCCCGATCTTGAGGTGGGAGGAGAAGCGGCCGAGGATGGGGCGCTCCGCCGGCGCGGCTTCCTTCTTCGCCTTGGGAGGCATCGTCGGCGGGCGGCGGCAACCTGCGGATGGCTAGGGTTTTTGGTGGGGAGCGGCTCTCGCGGCTGCGGCTCGAGTGAGAGAGAAGAAGTGGGGTTCGCAGCGGCGGCGGTGGGCTTGGGCTGCGAGATGGGTGATGGACTGAGATGCTGTGGGCCCCTTTCTCGGCGAGAGAGATGGGGTTTGTTTTGCAGACGGGGGTTTCTCTTTTCTGCTGTGCCCAAATTAGTCCACCCATGGTAAATAAATAAATATATATTAAAATTAAGGGCAAACAAATAAAATAACTAATTTTGTTTGTGATTAAGAAGCATAGTTTATTTAAAATAAGTAGCATAGTTTTGTTTGTGATTAAGAACACTTGGTATTAACACACATCCCTTGACCAGCTAACACACATTGCAACAGAGTCTTTAAACACGCTCCCCCTATATGATGGCACAAGTGGTAAGATTTGAATAGCAATATACTGTACAGAGGAATTTCCTATAGTCAAAACAGAGGGCTATCAAAAAGATTGGATTTAATAACCAAAACACAATGTGTGCGCTAGGGAGATTTTTGTTCGGCCATGTACATTGAACTTTCTTGGTTGTTATATTCCAATTTATTTACCACTATTGTGCATGCACACACTACAACTTCCATTCGGATAACTAGCACGTACCATCGTTCGGGTATGCAATAAGTAGGTGTCTGTTGTAGAAAACAACCTAGCTTATGGCAGAACCAAGGGTGGTGAGACTTGCCATGTCTTATCAAGGCCACAGGTGACTAATTAGGAAAGAGAGGCAGCTAGAATTCAAATTCAAGCCACCCTGCTGGCAATCGATATCTTGGTTGAATTATGTAGCTACAAAACTAGATGGAAGTGCAGCTTTAGTGGTTCACATTTCAAATTTGTGGCACAAGAACCAGGCAAGAAATGGAGCGTAAGAAAAATAACATCATACTATCCTCGCAAAAAAAAACCGTAATGGAAAAATAGATAGATAAAATAGTGGAGGTACCATGAATCTGGGTATTTTCATCGGGCCTGTATGAATGAACAAATTCTGCCTCAGGTCAAGTGTGCACTTGGAATTCATGCAAATTCTCTTATCAAAGTCAAAAGATTATCTTGTAAATGAGGTTGCACGTATAAAATGGAGGTGCAAATGCTAACCATTGCTAATTCTGCCTCCCATTTTCTTGGCTTTATCTGATAAAACTGGGACTGTCAATAACTTTTAGAATATTTCCTCTACAAGCCAAAATGCACGTGGGACACACACATTCATCAATAGAAAACAAGGGAATATTCTAAATGGGAGCGAGAATTAGGAATGTCAACCTCCTAAAATCAAATCATATTAGGAAAGCGTAGGCAGGTATGAGCGTGGGTACACGAGGCGGATAGGTTTTTAGAGTGAAAAAAGTAGTCTCCAAATGGTGGAAACCCTCTAGAAAATGCTCTTTTTCGTTTGATGTTGCAAATTCATAAATGCACTTTCCCATGGATGCGACATATGGGTCCTCTTCAATTCTACTGTGCTTCCTTATAATATAAATTGATAGAGGATAAATATAAACAAAAACCATATTTGTATATTTTTCTTGAGAAATACTTTGGAAAACTTATAAATTGATTATATTCGTCAATAATTTTTATTATGGAAAATAGTCCTCGCATAGAAAGTTTAGCAAGTCATGTTATGGGAGAGTGAAATTTTCTGCATTGCTCATAAGTTAAATAAAGAGCTTGTATCATGAATCATGTAAACAATCATTAATCACCAAAGATCACTCAAACCCCTTTCTACCACTATAGGGGAACTTGAGAAGCAATTAGGTTAGTGCTGGTACAGAGCAATGTACATCATCTGTACCTCACAAACTAAAAGGAAGCTAAATGACTTTTTTATTTTATTTGTGAGTAATGGTGAACGCACATCATTTTGTAATGAAGAATTAACTTTGAAAATTAAGAATTTACACATTAATAGGTTACCGGTTGTATAAACCCAATGGATTTATGGAATAATACCTCTTGTGGGTTGACACACCAAAGGTTGTACTGGATGTCCTGGTGTAAAACAAATAGGCATCCTTATGCAATTTTTAAAATTAGAGCCACCATAACAAATCTTTGAATTTTATAGATGGTTGTTGGATCATTTATGTTACGACTTTTTATCTACTACTATTGTACGTACAGACCACTTCCTTTAAGATAAATAGCATCACACTTTTGTTTTCCCCTATAAAGTGAGTAGGTGTGTAATAACCGGCTTATTACAGAACCTATTGATGGTGAAAATTTCCATGGTCTTATCATCGATACCAATAGGAAAGGGAAGCAACAGGAGTTCAAATTTAACTTCCATGAAAGCTTCAAGATGTCAGCATCCAAACTTTGGTGCTATAGGTGTTGATGAGACATCTCAAAAGGTTGTGTTATATGTTGTTTATTGCTCGTGCACGGTACAGGCATATTCTCACTAAAGTATCCTAGTGAGGGAAAAAAATCACACTTTGGACTAAATCTACAATTACTTGAAGCCGAGGGCTCAACGACTCCAAACTACCAGCCAGGGCACTAAGATTGGGGAGCACACATCAACTTCGTGGTCGTGAACCAAACGAAAACCTTAGGTTTACTATTTCCTTATGTACTATGCAAAAGTTTGGTAACTTCTAATATAGTTTGCTGGAGCAGTTTTTTTGAGCCGAAATGAAAAAGTTTGGTAACTTCTAATATAACTTCTAATATTGCCTCCTAGCTCAGGCGAACACATAGAGGACCTCAGGACGCCTCACGGATGTGAAAAAGAAAAAAGAGAGCCCATGCGTCGCCCTCTCTCCGGGCAACTCGGGCGGCGCACCCGGCCACCGCCTCCACCCTCCTCTCCTCCCTCCCCCTCACCTCGCCGCCGCCGGAGGACGCCACCGGAAGTCCGGTGGCCCCCGGGATGGCGGCGGCGGGGCGGTTTTCCGGATCGGCTCGCAGATCTGGAGGAGAAGGTGACGTCCATGACGTTGCGGCGGCGGCTCCGTGGTGGGCTCGCGGGCTCCGGTGGCGGCCCGGTGGGGCCAGGCGGTTCGGCGGCCCGGTGCGGCCAGGCGGCGTCCGGGCTGGCATGCTCGGCGGCTCGGCCGATAGGCAACAACCGCG
>OAMR01000013.1:2405845-2417669 GCA_900205405.1 Echinochloa crus-galli | reverse complement strand
GTTGGCACATTTGCAAAGGGGTTGAAGAATTGGTTGATGAACATAGGTTGGTGTGATCTTGGTTTGCAATTCTATTTTGATCCAAAGTGTTTTGGGTCAAGTATTCAGATGGATTGGATAGCCCTCTGAATGAGCTTTCCATAGAGTCCAAGATCACCTAATTTGAACATCGGAGCTAAATGTTATGGCCGTTTAACCGAGCTTCGGTTGTGCTGAAAAAATAGTGGCGGACAGTCCGCAGTTGTTTCTGAACGCGAAAAAGCTTATGAGGCAAACAGTCCGGGCCATTGTGGCGGACAGTCCGCAGGCAAATTTTTGTGAGGCAAAGGGGGAAAAGGGTGTAACGGCTAGTTTTCCCCTCCCCTCTATAAATAGAAGGGTGCCCGGGGCTTGGAGGGGGTTGAGCACCTTGGGAATGTGTTTCCCTTGGTTGTGCTTGCCTTGGGAGTCCACTAACTCACTTGTTCATGCGAGATTGCGAGTCCATTGCGAGTGAGTGCGAGTCTAGTGCATTGCTTTGAGAGATTGCATCGAGTGGCACTAGGTGTTTGTGTTGCAAGCCGGTTTGCTTGTTACTCTTGGAGGTTGCCACCTCCTAGACGGCTTGGTGGATTGAGGCTCCGTTGAAGCACGCAAGGAGATTGTGCGGTGCTCCGGAGAAGGATTTGTGAGGGGGATTGTGCTTACCCCGCGGGGATCGCGAAGAGCAACTCTAGTGGAGCGTGTCATTGAGTTACCTCACTTGCGAGTGGTGTCTTGGAGTGCCCGGAGTGGCCGGCGGCTTGAGAGCTTTGCCCAAGAACCATCGAGGTGTTGGTCGACACAACGAGGACTAGCTTGGTGGCAAACAAGTGAACCTCGGGATAAAAATCACCGTGTCAACTTGTCTACTCTTCTCGGTGGTTTGCATTTCTTGATCACAAGCATTGTATTTACATCCTTACACTTGTGCTTGTGTGATTGCTCTTATAATTAGTTGGCTTGTGTAGCTTGCTAGTTGTCTTCTTGCTTGTGTAGCTAGAAGTAGTGATCTTGTGACTAATTTGCTTGTGTAGCTTAATTAGTCTCTTTGCTTAGTTTGTGTAGCTAAGTAAATTGAGCCTTTGGATTAGACTTGGGTAGTCTTGTCCATTGAGCGTTGCTAGTGAGCTTAGGAGCTTTGTGCTTTTGCTTACTAGTTGTGTAGGAGCTCCCCGGTGTGTGAAGTACTAGTGGCATAGGTTTGTGTGACCTTGCTTCTAGAATTGATTAGGTGAGCTCGTGCTAGCTTAGCACCTTATTTGCTTGTTTAGAATCTTTTATAAGGTGCTAGTGAACGTAGATAGAGGGGTGAAGTCTTGGCTAGACCGATAGTTTTAATTCCGCATTTGTTTCGGTTAGCCGGTGAGTTAAATTTTAGAAAGGACTATTCACCCCCCTCTATTCCGCCATCTCGACCCTACAGGGTGGCGGTGTTCATCGACGGTGGCTGGAGTGCGTCTTGTCTTGCGGTAGCGGCGTCCTGTGGCTGTGCAAAGATGCTGGTGTCCTTCAGGTGAGGGCGATCTTTTTGTTGGCCGGGCGCAGTGGTGACGGTGGTGGCTGCGATTTGGGTGAAATCCTTGTCTGGCATGTTGTGCCGGACCGGTGGCGGTGAAGTGTCCGTGACACACACCTTGTTGAAGGCACTGTTGAAGTCGTTGGTCAGACCGTCCCCCTGTTGCGTCCGTGGAGGATCAATAACTGGGTGAAAAGCTAGCCTGGTTTCTCTAGGCCGGCGGCAGCAGTGCAGGCGTGTCGTCGAAGTTCTTGGTCGCCAAGGCCGGGCAGTTCTTCCGTGTGGACACTATGTTCGGTATTCAGCTCAGGGCGGAGGAGGCATTGGATGGAGTAGCAGTTCGGATGTTGCTTAGCAACATGTGCACCAAGTCTTCGTGCTGTTGCTTTGGAAGAAACATCAATGGTGGTTGGTGTCCAGCGTTTCCAGTTCTTTGTAAGGTCTGTAAACGTGTTATAGCGATCTTGGTGGTCGCGTAGGACTACTAGAGCCCCATGATGGGATGTAATTTTCATGTTTTTTGTTTGGCCGTAGCAGTTTTGGTCAAGGTCGGGTAATATATTATCCATTATCTAAAAAAAGATGGATTGATTAGATGGTCTCGGTAGCACTTCCGTCCTGGGTTCGACTCTCCGTGGAAGCGGATTTCAGTCTGGGGTTAAAAAATCACCTCGTTTGTCACCACGTCAAAGTACAGATCTAAGGCCTAAATATATAGTGTATCGTGCCCTCATTCAACACCAGTAGTATTTCTAGGGATGAGATTCATCACTGTATATGATAAATTATTGATGCAATATTAATAATATTTTATATATTCATTAAGTGTAGCTCTGGTAACTTATTGATTAATTCCAATAATCAAAGATTAGTGAGATGATTTGAGATACTCCATAATTGATACCTTATGGTATGTTTCTGCAAGATTAAGAATTGACTAAGATATGTTTATTAACGTGATTAGAGGTTAAATCAAGTTTGTGCTGAACTGATCATCGTGTAAAGTTTACGCATTAAGTGTTTTTTTTCTTACACTTGACACTATAATTTTCTGAGGGATGGGAAGAGAGTACCAACTGTTACAAATCGAACTATAGATGCTAATTGTACTTCTGTGTGATATTATTCGTGTGTTTATGGCCGGGATCCAATATATAGAAAAACGAGGTACTACTGCCGTTCCAAATTATAGGTCGTTTGACTTTTTACCATAATTTATAGAAATATAGTCAAATTTAAGTCATTTTTGAAGAATATTTATTAATAAAGCAAGCCATCACAAAAAATACAATAATTTACATAAAATTTTGAATAAGACGAACGGTCAAACTTGTGGTAAAAAAGTCAAACGACCTATAATTTAGAATGGAAGGAGTAGCAAGGAATTCAAGCTCAAAAGCATGCTTGTTGGTTACTGAGCTAACAAAAGTGTCATGACTCATGACCCTCAATGGCTTATATGTATTATACCCAGCGGGGTAACTACCAGCCAACCTCATCTCAACCATACATGTCATTGTTGGGAAAAAATGGCAGCGAGGATTTTTACATTTATCTTGTAATTTGTTTATCTTCACATGATCCCATATAGAAATGAGAGGCATCATGAATTGCTGTTCCACGGCATTCCATTTGCGCCCTTGTCTGTCTATGCGTGCCTTGGCATACCGGCCTCGTTAGCTGCTACGCCCCAACTGATGTTGCTGTTTTGATGATTCCGGACACAGGCAATCGACTAGCTAGAGTGTAGGAAAGGAGGAGCAGGGCTCAAATGGGCGCTTTAATTAGGACTTCACGAAAACTCAGTGCAATGAAAATCTGATGCGGCGATGCACTGTTTTTGTTTTCGTTTAGGAAGGGTGCAAGGAAGAATCATGGCTTGGCTGGTTTGGCTCCAGAGAACGAACCACAACAAATACATGACTCGCTTCACTGCATTCTTCAGACGGCCATTTCACTAAGCAGACGTTACTTATAATCACACAAGCGAACTCCTACAAGATTCGTGACTTTTGCCTAGAGTTCTATAAAGTAGCCGACCTGGGAACTAGTCATTTCAACCACTAATCACACAAGTAAAGATGCTTCCCCGTCGCGAAATTCCTGTTGTTGAGAAATAAAAGGCTAACACTACGTGAAAACCTTAAATAGGTAATGCGGGATTGGTAACGGACTGACGGAGCCCGTTACAAGGTGCGACATCAGTAATGGGCGGAAACAACGACCGTTACCGATAATCGTGTCAGGACCGGGCCCAGCCCCTTCACAACAACGCCCGTTACTAATAATGATTTCAGGTAACGGTCGTTGTTCGCGACCGTTACTAGTATGCCGGCCGCGCCACACATGCATGTTGAAATATATAACAGGACACACATTACATATATATAACAGGCATGTTCACATACATTACATCCTAGTTAATTAGTTATTAAGTACTGCATGTTCACAGACATTACATCATAGTGCCAGACGGGACAAAAGAACAGAACATGTTCATCTCTTTTTATCTAACTCCGACCGCGCATCGACAAGTGCATTTTGAAGAACTCTTTTCTTCTCTTCTGCTTCTTTGAGTTTTGCTTTGAGTTCTTTCTTCTTTGATCTCTGGCGCTGGAGTTCGGAGGTCAGATAATTCTACCATCCGTAACGGTCGCTTAATGTCCGTTACAGGCTGGGACTAGTAGTAACGGTAGTTGTATTAGGCACTTAATGTCCGTTACGTATCTTTGACTAGTGGTAACGATGTTAGGTTTGGCCAGTTTATGCCCGTTACTAGTGTGTCGTCTTCCACCCCTTTTCTTCCCCGAGAGAAAATTCCAACTGTTCTTGCTTCTTTCCTGCCTCACTTAGCCACATTTCCAATTCCTTATTTGCCTCCCTAGCTTCATCGAGGTCTTGCAGGGCCTTGTTGTACTTCTGTGCTGCCTCCTTCTTGAGCTGACAAAGAAGACAAGGATGGATGGATCGTGTCTGAAAATAAAACACATAGTCAAATGAGGCAGTGCCTTAACATGTGGCTAGATTCACACAGTCAATTATTTCACACACAAACAACAATGATCTGCCAAACAACAAGATATGTTGTTCACACAGCCAGTCCTGATACTATATAACTGCATAGCTCAATTTTCATTAACAGTTCATATACAACTTCAGGGTTGATACTATCATATACTTCAGAGTATATCCTGCATAGCACAATTTTATGGAGTATACTCCTCCTGATACTTTGTGATATATGAACTTCATGCGTGTTTGTGTTATGAGGTGGCTGAACATTTATGTGTTTGTATTATTGTGCAAGAAAGTTTAATTGCACTTTCATCATTGTGCAATGTCTAATGAATGGTTGCATCTCAATAATTTGGATGAAACTTACTCATATATAATAAGATGTAGGCAGTTTGACACAGATATATATATATGTTGTTCACACAGCTAGTCCTGATACTTATAGCACAATTTTCAAATTTTATAGACATAAGCACACAACCTATTATTTCACACACATGAACTGCATAGCATAATTGTTTCACGTAGCCTGACAGTCTAACAAGGATGTTACAGAATCTATATGAATCACACTGCCTATTACTTCACACACATTAATTTGCATTTCCAGCTCTCAAATCAAAGGCATTCCCAGATCATAATCAGAGGCATTTCTAGTTTATCAAACATTAATCCCTAATTAATTAGAGCAGGATTCTTCAGCATTTAGATACACAATTCAGCCTCAGACGAGGAACGCCGGATTCATTGTTTGATTATAAACTCATTGCTCACCTCCTCGTCGCCGGAGTCATTGTCGGAGGAAGAAACTAGGTCGACGATTTCCACCCGAGGGGGAGCCGGAGCCGGAGCCGGCGGAGCGACCGACGAAGAAGGACCATCACCCTGTCCCAAAGGGACGATTCCTCTCCCCAGCCTCCAGACGCCCCACACTGTCGCGCGGGGAGGAATCTTCCTCGCCGGAGCCGGAGCCTGAGCTGGAGCCTCCTCTTCGCCGCTCGCGGCCGCCGCGGCTTCCCTTGCAGCAGCGGTGGCGGCCTTCGGAGGGCAAAGGTGCTCCCTCCCCCTGGCGCGAATGAAGCGGCCCTCGTCGCCGCTCTCGTGAGCCCCGGCGGCGGCCTTCGCAGCAGCGGCGCGCGTGTAGGGACGATGCCGGCCCACCGCGGCGGCGGCGGTCTTCGTCGTGCAAGAAACCCTCTCCTTGTGAGGGGAGGGCTTCTCGGCGCTTCCGCTTGCCCGAATAAACCGGCCGGTGCGGGGATCCCGCAGCCGGGCGGGCTTGAAGCCGGACATCTCCGCCGCTCGCCGCTCTTGCGCTTCTTGGATGGGGAGAGAGAAAAAACCCTTCCCGCCGCTTGCGCTTGCGCTTCTTGGATGGAGGGAGAGAGAGTGAGAGCGAGTGAGCGGGAGAGAGTGAGAGAGAGACCCTTTCCCGCCGCTCTTGCGCTTCTTATCCTACCCAGCGAAGGGGAAAAAAACTGTAAAAACTCATCAGTATCGGGCTTTACCACAGTGCCCGTTACGAAAAAGTGGATACCGCCTCGTCCTCGTCAACTTCCTAGTCGCTTCATTTAGAGGGTTTTCCAACCAAACTAAATCTAATCTGCAACAAGACTTTGCAAAGATCGAACGATCCAACCAAGATCCTCCTACTCGGCAATCAAGCAGTCAAATTTATTCAAGCAGTCAATCCAATCGAAGGCATTCATCAAGCAGTTAATCAGGCATTCATCAATCGAAGAAAAACACACATAATGCAGTCATAATATTCAGAACGAAGAAGAAGATGCAAAATGCACACATAACATTAATTAAAATAGTTCAGGCGAAACCACGTACACCGCAAAATAATATTTACAAATAGTGCAAAATAATAAAATACTAATCGAGCATCTATTCCTCCGCCTCGTCCTCGTCTCGTCCTCCTCCTCCGCCGCAGCAGGGGGATACGCCGCCGCGATCGCCGGATGATGAATCCTCAACACCTCGGCGATCTGCCACAGACCGTAGACGTAGTGGCGGACGGTCTGGTCCAGCGGCTCGTTGACACTCGGCAGACCAAGAACGGGCAGATACTCGTTCATCCTGGTAAAGGTGTCGCACAGGACTTTGAGCGTCCACTAGGGGTCGATGCCTGGGAGGGGCACCTGCGCCGGCGGCGGCGGCGGCGGCGGTGGAGGCTGCGGCGCCGGGTTGGCGGCGGAGGAGGACTCACCTTCGGTCCTGCGACGCTTGGAGGAAGAACTTCCCTCGCCGGCGGAGGCCATGGCGGTTGCTAAACGAGAATGGAGATTGGGGAGAGGAGAGCAAATGGCAGCGAATGGAGATTGGGGAGAGGAGAATGGCAGCGAATGGAGACTGGGCGAATGTGGAATGGAGATTGGGGAGAGGAGAGCAAATATATAGCGGTTGCTGGCGTGCGGTTGCGAATTCGAGGCGTTAACAGAGTCCGTCTGCAAATGCCGTTAAGTTTCGTCTTCATCCCTATCCGTAACGGGCGTTGTGTCAGTGACCGTTACAAATGTGAGGCGCGTTCCTCCGTCAGCCATCCCCATCGGTAACGGGCGTTGTGTCAGTGCCCATTACAGATGTGAGAGCAGAGTCCGTGAAATGCGTTATGAATTCTATTTCAGTAACGGGCTTTAGAAATGTGCCCGTGACGAATATGTGTAAAACAGAGTAAGTCAAAACCGAGTGACGACCTTTCCTTTGGTTGTTACCTCGTTTCCCGTGCTCATTTACTTCTTCCTCCACTATCTCCTTCCATTCATATTCGATCTGTCTCCACTATCTCCACTATCTCGATCTTTCTTCTTCTTCTTCTTCTTCTTCTTCTTCTTCTTCTTCTTCTTCTTCTTCTTCTTCTTCTTCTTCTTCTTCTTCTTCTTCTTCTTCTTCTTCTTCTTCTTCTTCTTCTTCTTCTTCTTCTTCTTCTTCTTCTTCTTCTTCTTCTTCTTCTTCTTCTTCTTCTTCTTCTTCTTCTTCTTCTTCTTCTGATTGGTCTCTCGAAGGACTGTTATTTTGTTCTTTAATAAATCTTGGATTCTTTTTGTTCAGATAGATCTCATCTCTTGGAAAGATCCCAACATTGTCCATCCCCTAAGGTAGCTTCGAGCTCGATCTGCTCCTTCTTGCAACTGGTAAATTTAGTTGTGATATTTGGTCAATTTAGTTGTAATATAAAACTCTTAGTATTTTGTTATATAAATCTCATATATAGTGTTGGGTTATATAAACCTCATAGTATTTGTGATATTTGATTTTTTAGATCTAATTGGTTATATAAATCTCAGAGTATTTGTGATATTTGTTGCTAGTAACATTTAGTAAAATTCTGTCCATCTTTTCTTTCTTGCTATATACAACAATGATTTGGTTATTTTCTTTTCATTTGTTTTTTTTTCAGGTGGCGTCGTTGCGTCTTAAGGATGATTCGGCTTTTGTTAAGGAGATGGTTCCCATCTGCCGTGATCAGAAGATCTATCTTGGAATAGAAGATGGTCCACAGGAACGTCTTGTGTTAGCTTGGTCTTTGCACAATACGGCCAACGATATGTTCATGGCAACCTTTCGGGCCTTGCAGTGTATCGTCACTGATACGAAGAGTGTTTCTGGGTACCGCATTGCTCCTGATGCTGCACGCAACCGTGCATTTGTTCTTTGTCCGGATGCTGCAATGGCTCAGGAGCTTCGTGGTCGGTTTGTGAAGGTTGTCAAGGAGACGATATTCTTCGACTTCGTGGCAAGTGTTGTGCCGTTGTATGAAGAAGTCAACCAGCACAAGCGAGTCCGTAGGGGCAACTGATCCGTGACGACTGACGATGGAGTTATCAAGCTTGCATTGGTCTTCTGTTATCATCATCTGCACTTTTATCATCTTTGTGTCACGCTTGGTGTCAAGCATCGACTTTGTCATATATGAACTTCATGTGTGTTTGTGTTATGAGGTGGCTGAACATTTATGTGTTTGTATTATTGTGCAAGTTAATTGCACTTTCATCATTGTGCAATGTCTAATGAATGGTTGCATCTCAATAATTTGGATGAAACTTATTCCCCAACGTTGACTGCTCGTCTTATTCAAAAAATTTGTGAAAATATGGACAAATTTAAAGTCATTTATGTAGACTTTATACTAATAAAGCAAGTGGCCACAAAAAACATGATACCTTGCGCACAACTTTGAATAGTACGAGCGATCAACTTTGGGTCAAAAAGTCAAGCGGCCTACACTTTACAACGGAGTGAGTATGAACTTTATGAATTGTATGAAACTTTATGTGTGGATCTCAAAAAGTTGGATGACAATTTTCCAAAAATATATGAACTTTATGAAAGTTCATGCTCCCTCCGTTGTAACATGTATGGAGTTTGACTTTTTTTACCCCAACGTTGACCGCTCGTCTTATTCAAAAAAATTATGAAAATATGGACAAATTTAAAGTCATTTATGTAGACTTTATACTAATCAAGCAAGTAGCCACAAAAAACATGATACCTTACGTACAACTTTGAATAGTACGAGCGGTCAACTTTGGGTCAAAAAAGTCAAACAGCCTATACTTTACAACGGAGTGAGTATGAACTTTATGAATTGTATGAAACTTTATGTGTGGATCTCATAAAGTTGGATGACAACTTTCCAAAAATATATGAACTTTATGAAAGTTCATGCTCCCTCCGTTGTAACATGTATGGAGTTTGACTTTTTTTACCCCAACATTGACCGCTCGTCTTATTCAAAAAAATTGTGAAAATATGGACAAATTTAAAGTCATTTATGTAGACTTTATACTAATCAAGCAAGTGGCCACAAAAAACATGATACCTTGCGCACAACTTTGAATAGTACGAGCGGTCAACTTTGGGTCAAAAAAGTCAAACAACATATGTGTTATTGATGTTAGTTGGGACTAACACCTCCCAAAAAACTAACCCCTCCATGAGGTGGTAATTGGTGTTATTTCTGCTGGGTCCCACCCTATTCACTCTACTTTCCCCTCTATCTTTGATTGTAAAAGTAGCTTTACATGTAAACTAACACAAGGATCCAAATTACACAATTGGTGGTAGTTTGTTACATGTTAGTTTGGGGTGCTCAAAACTACCACTAACACTAACACTAACATTAGGGATCCAAACATGGCCTTTATGTGTGGATCTCATAAAGTTGGATGACAATTTTAGAAAAATATATGAACTTTATGAAAGTTCATGCTCCCTCCGTTGTAACATGTATGGAGTTTGACTTTTTTACCCCAACGTTGACCCCTCATCTTATTCAAAAAAATTGTGAAAATATGGACAAATTTAAAGTCATTTATGTAGACTTTATACTAATCAAGCAAGTGGCCACAAAAAACATGATACCTTGCGCAAAATTTTGAATAGTACGAGCGGTCAACTTTGGGTCAAAAAAGTCAAACGACCTATATAGTTGCCTTGATTTGCATCCCTTTCAGTAACGGGCTTTACAAAGTGCCCGTTACGAATGAAGTTTTGTTTTGTTAGATGCAGATCCAATGGTCAAAATTTCATCTGCGCGGCGGATCCACCCCTCCGGCAACGACGATGGCGAGCAGGACTGCTTCCTCTGCGGCGCAGGTCAGTGCTCCTCCAACCCCATACTGCTGTGCGCTGCTGCATCTGATGCTGTTGTGGCTACTACGCTGGGTGCACCAATCTTCCTGTTACTTTGCTGTTGTTTAGGCTCCGTTCACCTTGACCAGATTTGGCTCGATCTATATGTCATGGATACAGATCCTGCTCTGGCTGCTGTTCATTTCCTATTTTTATTTGTTCAAAGGAAATTCGATCTGCATGTCATGGACACAGATCCTGATGTGGCTGCTGCCAAGTTATCTTTTTCCTTCTGCATAATTTCCATTAGTTCTCTATGTTCATCTTGTGTAGAATCATATAATCCTAGTACTTGTTCATCAACCAATCAGGCATTTATTCTGCCATTATCATATTTAAATTGCAAATTATCTATCAATTGTTCTGGACTATGTACTGCTACAATTGCTGTAGAATCATATAATCCTAGTGCATTTTACTAACTGTTGTTGTGTCCTCTTCTTTCATGTCCCTGCCTAATGTAATGTACACTTCAATGATGCTTTGGTATATAAGCATTGGTATATAAGCATCGCACAAGGAAGCAGTTGAAGGAACAACAGAGCTGCTTTGATATAGGATCTCATTTTTTCGGCCTGTCTAAATATGGTTAGTACCTATCCCCAACCAGTATGCTAAGTAAACTATCAATTCTATGTGTATATGTTGTACATGCTGATTTTATTTAGGACCTGTATTGATTTCTAGTCTAATAGTAGCTAATAATAATTTTGTTCACATTTCCATCCCTGCTTATATTTCTGTGTACTGACAAACTGATATATCATCTATGCAGGCTAACTCATCAGGAAGCTCCTCTGGTGAGAACGGTGCAGATAATGTAGAGGAGGAGTTTGCACCTGGTTCACAGGGTAATTCGGCACTCACTGCTGGGAGTACTAATCGAGGACGGCGGTCACGGACACAGACCAAATGGCCAGAAGACAAGGTGATTGCAACTGGACTTGACGACCAATGGATCCCTACCCCAAAGGTGGCGAGGGACCGATTCATATTGGTCTGTGGCCTCATTGCTCGGGAGAGGGTGTCAATCAACCCAAAGCTTGAGGATTTCACTCGACCGGCAATCCACATGGGGTACCCGAGTGGTTGATTTGTAGGAGGGCGATTGATGAACTAGCAGCTTGATAGTACACGGGAGGCACTGATTTAGACAGGTTCGGGCTACCCGGAGGTATAATACCCTACGTCCTGTGTCAGTGGCGTCGTTTGTATTGCTGGCTACTCGACCGAGCTTCAGGGAGAGATGCGTGAGATGCGTGATCTTGCGTTGTATGGCGTGATCTCTGTCGAGGGTACCCTAGGCCGCTTTATATAGGGTAGAGGGCTAGGGTTTACAAGTCAGTTTCCATCTAAACCTACTTGACTCCGACCAGGACTCTAATCCGGGTTGGTTACAACTCGAATATCCCTGGATATCCGGATGAGCCACCCGCCGGGTCGTTGTTATCTTGTCCGTCAAGTCAGGGAGCCTGTATGGGCCGTGTAGGGGTCGGCTCATGGGCCTGCCAGAGGTGGGCCTTGGCCGCCGTAATCTGGTCTGACAGTGGGCCCAGGAGTACCCATATCCCACACCGACACACCGATCCGGCTTCAAGTCAGCAACTCAAACCCCGCAATCTTAGCACCACG
>OAMR01000013.1:2382013-2394092 GCA_900205405.1 Echinochloa crus-galli | reverse complement strand
GTTCTTCAGTCCATGGGGGAACGTGTTCCCCGAGCGGTCCAGGACTCGCTCAGACATGGCGATGCATTCAGCGAGCGTGTCGTTGATGCGGTTGAGTCCGTCGATGATCTCGTCGGGGTAAGGTACTCGGCGACGTGGAAGTAGATCTGGGATCCGCTCACGGACCCTGAGTTGCTCGATCTGCTGCATGAGCTGATCGGGCACGTCGGAAGGAGTTCCCGGGGTCGTTGAGGTCGAGTCCGCCGGCGTCAGGCCGGCGTTGGTGGAGCTGGAGTTACTAGAGTCGGCGAAGAAGCTACATCCCGCGAGGTACTTGGGGCTGCCGCTCATGTTCACCGGGAAGACGACGTCGGATCAATCTGCCATCAAGCCAACGGTGTTTTCGAATCGAAAAAGCTCACCAATCTACCCCTACCTGGCAAGCCAACTGTCGGACCTTAGGACCGGCAATCCACCTGGGGGTACCCGAGTGGTTGATTTGTAGGAGGGGTGATCGATGATCTAGCGACTTGATGGTACACAGGAGGCACTGATTTAGACAGGTTCGGGCTACCTGGAGGTATAATACCCTACGTCCTGTGTCGGTGGCGTCGTTTGTATTGCTGGCTACTCGACCGAGCTTCAGGGAGCTTGGGCGAGCGTATGGTTTAGAGGATGAGATGCGTGATCTTGCGTTGTATGGCGTGATCTCTGTCGAGGGTACCCTAGGCCGCTTTATATGGGGTAGCGGGCTAGGGTTTACAAGTCAGTTTCCATCTAAACCTACTTGACTCTGACCAGGACTCTAATCCGGGTCGGTTACAACTGGAATATCCCTGGATATCCGGATGAGCCACCCGCCGGGTCGTTGTTATCTTGTCCGTCAAGTCAGGGAGCCTGTATGGGCCGCGTAGGGGTCAGCTCATGGGCCTGCCAGAGGTGGGCCTTGGCCGCCGTAATCTGGTCTGACAGTGGGCCCAGGGGTACCCATATCCCACAACTCCGCAGCAGAAGCTTGCCCTGTTCCCTGCTGTATTAGAAAAGCTAGAGTACCCACCCATGACCGACGTTGTCCGCGAGAAGGCAATCAAGGTAGCTATGAGCAAGATTGGGGAGTTACAACGACGATTCAAGAGACATTTAAGATCAGAATTTGTGAACCAAGACGAGCTTCCCTATGAGAAGCACCAGTTTTTGAAGCCAGAAGACTGGCAAAATGCAAGGAGTGCTCAGCCTTCTCCCTTGGGACCCCTGGCATATCAGAGGGTTTCCATGCAAAAATGTCCCAGTTATCCCGCAGGAAGGAGGTGAGTGCGCTTTCCTATTTGGGAGATAGGCCTTGGCCTATCAGCGCCGTTTTGCTGGGGTCGTCGCTGAAGAGGGAGATCGCCTTGGTCTCTGTGGAGACATCCAAATCTCCAAGCTTTGAGAAGGTGAGCCAGGAGATGAAAGAAAAGAGAGCAAAGCACGATAAGCTGCACAGGACGGGCAGAAAAGGTTATGCTGGTAAACAGCTAGAGTGGGAGGAGGAGGATCAAAAGCTAGCTGCAGAAGGAAAAGAGAACCCTTGGGACCAATTTCCTGGCCGTACGAGGCCATATCTGCGGGCAAGGGCATCGAAGCAGGCCACTAGTGCAAGCGAGGGAGGGGGGAAATAACATTCAGCTCACCTCTGGTGTCGGATGTAGCAGAAAAGGTGAAAAGAATTTCAGCTGAAGCTAGCGAAGGTTCATTGCCTGGGGTTAGGGAGGATGATATTCTGACCCAGGCACTTGAGAATCCAGAGCATCGAGGTCGGGTCCGAGCCGTGTCTAGCTCAATAGGCTGGGGTAAAGGGTTTGGCCCAGAGTTTGTTGGGATGTACCGGAAGAAGAAGAGGAAGAGGCCTGCTACCGTCGACAAGGAAGAACTATTTGATGAAACACTCGCTAGAGTTGTGAATGTGCTATGAGTTGCAGGCGTGCAGATACCCAATGATATTCCTCTGGGGTTACACAAGGGTGATATCTGCGACGGCGAAGCGGTTGTCAATGAGGATGACAACAGGCAATCAGCTATCAATGCGGATTCCAGACCGTGTCCATCACCTGAACCAGACACAATAGATCTGCTGACAGAGCCAACCAAGTGTAGTCTTGTGTTGGATACCAGCGATATGTTCATGGAGCTTGCACTGGCAACTGTCGATCCAAATCAAGAGGTTTGCCATACAGTACCGGTAGAGTCTGGGTATGCTGTGGTGAAAATTACTTATGTGTGGCCCAATGCGAAGCGCATTCGTCTTCCTATTCCAGTACAGGATGAGTACACAACCCTAGATGATGCTCGATTTCAATGGGTACAGTGGCCAAGGAACCGGATCCGTATACCACCCTTGTCGGAACCTCCCGCCTCTGCAGCCACATCTCAGGGGACAGTCAGCCAGACAGCCAGAAGCCAGCCGCCGAGACCTCCGCCTCAGGATCAGCCACACCAGCAGCAGACCAGCCAGACACCTCCGCCTCAGGATCATCCACACCAGTAGCAGAACAGCCAGACACCTCCGCTTCAGGATCAGCCACACCAGCAGCAGAACAGCCAGAGACCTCCGCTTCAGGACCAGCAGAACGGCCAAACACCTCCGCTTCAGGAGCAGCCACAGCCTAAGAAAACCCTGCAGCACACACAGCAGCGGCCACAGCAGACAGCAAGCAGAAGCAGCAGCAGAAGACGGCAGGAGAAGATCATCGAACCTCCAACTCTGGAGCAGCAACAGCAGCAGCAGAACACACAGCAGACAGTTGATCAGGAACTGAAGAACAAGCCGCTCCCCAAAGCACAAGTCCTTGCTGCTGTTTCTCAATTTGGACCAAGGCTGATCCAAAATACAAGCCTGGTACACCTCTGTTGTCAGAACAGGGTTACAGGGATGCTGGACCAAATTGTAAAGCGTTGCATGATCAACTCATGGCACATGGTCTCAAAAAAGGTGGCATTCTGTATAAGTTAGGTGCATCCTACTTCCATGGTGAAGGTGATACAGATATCGGAATATTTAATCACGACTTGTATGACCTTTTCAACCTCGAAAGTCTGGACGTGAGTTTGTTGAGATGCTGGTTATTGTAAGTCCCTTCACAGTTCAATTCAATGACCTGTAGTATATGACCTTACCACAATTTTATTCATGCTAACAAATTTCATGCTAACAAATGTAGGGTAATGACGAAACGAGTAGAGGAGATGGGAATGAGTGTTGGATTTGTGGACCCACAGGTATTCTGTCTCCCAATGGTTGTTAACCAACCCCAGGTGATAAAAAAAGCACTACAAAATGTTATGAAATACAACTTTGTGGTGGCTCCCTTCAACACCGGTGACCACTGGGTAGTGGTGGTCATTTCTATGAAGTGGAGTTGGGTTTGGATTTTAGATTCTGCGAAAATTTATCCAAGGCGGCCGTTCACCGAAGTCGTAGATATTGTCGATTTGTAAGTATATATATTGTAGGTTTTGTTCAGAAAAATTCAATCTCATAATGTTTCTAATTGATATTGCTGATCATGCAGGGCATATGCAGACTACTTGACACAGAAACAACAACAGAGAAAAAATGCAAATGCCAAACTACCTATACTCAAGCGCAAGGCAGATTTTGAGGTAAGATGGAAAATCAAGTTTGTTTTATCTTGTTCACTTCATACATATTTGGTACCTGTCATAACTAGTGTCATTTTGGTACATTCATTCAGTGCCCTCAACAGCCATCGGGGTCCCTTCTCTGTGGATTCTATGTTGCGGTGTATGTTATGGATGTAGTCTGTGAAATGCCCACATTGAAAAAGCCTTCTGTAAGTATACTGCACAGACTTCTCCATTTGTTTTTAGAAACTGATTGACTTTTACCCTGTATTCTCCTAAAAATTGTATTATGCAGGAATTCAAGCTTACCAAAGCAGCGATCCCTAAAAAAAGACTAAGGCAGGTCCAGGAGATGATGTGCGAGTTCATTCGTAACGAGATCATCAACCCAGAGGGCGAATTCCATAATCCTAATCCAATACCACCAGGATATCAACCTCCAGAAGATGATGAATAAGTTCCAGCAGGTGGTACTACTTGAAACTTGTAGACCTGAATGAAACTTGATGATTAAACTTGTAGTTTACATGATCAGTCTGCCTATCCCATGAGGGGATACAAACTTGAAACTTGTTGATTCATCCAACTAGAAACTTGTTGCATGTGTATGATATGATACAAACTTGATGTGTACTTGTGTATATGTGTGATGTGTATCTCAATCTGTATGTGATGTGAATAACCTGGGGGCTGCCAAATCCTGGCTGGTTCCAGGATACACAAAGGTAACGGACATCAAGTAAGAACCGTTACCTACACAAAGTATCCGTAACGGTTGTTACGTAACGCCCGTTATAGGGTCTGACCGGTGGGTCCAGAGAGGAGACTGGTCAATGCACCGCCGTAACGGTTGTTAAGGAATGCCCGTTACACGCACTGACCCGTGGGTCGAGAAATGAGACCGGTCAATGCTAGACCGTAACGGTTGTTAAGTAATGCCCGTTACAAGTACTGACCGGTGGGACCGGAGAGAAGACTGGTCAATGCGCCCCCGTAACGGGTCTTAAGTCAAGCCCGTTACAAGGTTTGCGTTTTAGTAACGGTTGTTACGTAAAGACCGTTACAAGTGTTGTGGTTTCGTTACGGTTCTTAAGTAAAGCCCGTTACAAATGTTTCGTTTTGGTAACGGTCGTTTGTCTGTGCGCGTTACGAAATTGATCTGTGGGCCCACAAAAATCGCAAGTTTGGGTTACTGGTTGCTTATATTGGTAACGGTCGTTGTGAAGTGCGGGTTACAGGTTTCGGTCGTTCGTAACGGGAAAATTGCCCGTTACCTTTGACCGACTATTAGTAACTTTTGACCGACTATTAGTAACGGAGTAAGGGTAACGGGCGCATTGCCCGTTACCTATGGCCATCTACGCCCGTTACAAATCTTGGTTTTTCACGCAGTATAAAACACTGATCGAGTGCCATTTTCTTTTGGCGTGCAACTAAGACTGGATGGTCTGTCCACTGACTACAGCAGCAGTTCAGGTCAATAGAACATTGTTCTATTTGTTATAGTGAGAGTGTAAGGGTCTAACCATTAATTCAGCGTATAAAATGATGGCCCTTGAATCGAATTCCTCCAAACATGTAAATCCTCCTGAGTTCTACTGCTCCTGATCTTATACGTCTGAATTCTTCATCAGGCAGCTAAGATATGATGAACACAACTGCTCCATGCAGATTTCTAGAGCTACTGCTGGTGCCATATTCTTACATCAGGTAGCTGAGAAGAAGCCTGGCTTTGGCGCCGTTGAATGAAGCTTGACGAAGTAGCAACCTTCGACAGCTAGCTCGTGCAACTGTTTCAATCCTAATCCTTATTAGGGAAAACGAGCACTTGAAGAAATGTATATGTCTTTGCCTCAGGCAGTGGCCACCATTATAAATTAGACAGACAAAAAATATCCCAACAAAAAGGCCGATGCGTCATCCCAGCTTCTTGGCCATGCCCTGCCCTTTCGACGCCGCCATCGTCAGTCACCACTTCTCCCTCCCTCCCTGCTGCATCATCCTATCTGCTGCAGCCTCTGAGTCCCTACGGCATCAACACGTCTAGTGCGCGGGACGGCAGGCCACTACTGTTGGGCCAATCATGGGAAGCTGCTGAGAAACTGACAACTTCTCTGAAGAATGAGAGGACAATAGTTCTGCTCCTCATCATCTGCTTAACCTGAATAATGTTGCCCCAGTTGAGGTCTCCATTCCAATAGAATATGGTGTCCCAATGCAATTCATTCATGACGAAATACATGAGGATGTGTTACTGGATAATGCCTTGCCTTTAGAAATTCAGGATGATGATCATCAAAGCTCCACGTACAGAAGACTCAAGATATGCGGCTTGTTTTTTTAGCTATTGGAGCCTCCGGTTGACCCTGTTTTTTCTGCCTTGAGGCAGCTAGCCAAAGCCATGGACACCGAATTCCTCCAGAATCCATAAGGCTACGGGCTCAGTTCTTTTCTCCTGCACCTGGGATGCCCTTAGTTCAGGTTCCACCAATTGGGATGCTTTGTTCACCAATAATGAATCCTGAAAACTTTGAATGGGCCAAGAAGGTACTGTCATCAGACATCACCAGCCCGGGAGCTCTTTCAGAATTCTGGAAGCACACACAGATACCATTCCTTCCAAAGGTCTGCCCTGGCAAGCGACAGATTGTCTCTTGCTTAACAACAGCTGATATCGAATCAGCTCCTGGACACTGCCTTTGCCTCTTTGGATCCTGCATCAAGGATCCACCTTAATTATCTACCAGGGTTAAATATATTATCAATGCTATAGAATAGAAACAAGCCCGAAAACATTTTGATGGTTGTTGAAACGTTTATGTTATGCGTTATTTGTACTGTACATGCACACACCTCATTTTCTTCAAGATAAATAGCATCACTGTTTCCCATCTCCAGGGAATAGTGTATAGTAGGACAACAACCTAGCTAGCTAGAACAACGGATGATGAAAATTAATTGACTTATCCACACTATAGTGACCCAGTAGGAATGGAAGGCACCTGGAACTCAAGTTCATGTTCAATATTCATCATATGATTTCAGCAACAAAAATATGTTGCAACCTGACTCGTGCGAGGAAGCTGGTGGTTTAAGGTCACTAGGTGGTCTAATCAAACGTGTTGCTTCATCTAGCGCTGCGGCGGGTGGTGGATACCGAAATGTTAGGATTGGATACGCCTTCATCTAAAAAAAAAGGATCGGATACGCAAGGTGGAAGTGGTGGATGGGGCGGAGTGGCACGAAAGTGATGTGTCGCTGCAGACTTACTTCCTAGAAGGATTGAAAGGAGGCCGGAAAGTAGAAGCCGTCATTGTGGCAGTTTTGTTTCCTGCAACGATACAAGTACATCAAGCAAGTAGCACATCGCTAGTATGACATGTATTAAATTGAGACGAGATATTCGTTTCTTGCACGTTTAACTTGGGACAACAATTACTTAAAGGGCTAAAATAAAGCATTCCTTTCACAAGGTTGGTGGATATTATATGCCATAGGTCCAAGGATGCCCAATACCATGTTCACGATAAAATGCAGACATGCCCGCTCAAACTTATATATTATACCCAGATGGATAACTTACAACCAAACCCATCTCACCCATGTCACTATAGGAGGAAAATATCGCGCGGTGTGGTTCGTAACTACTGTATTTTGCTTATCTTCACAGGATCATATATGCAAATGAGAGGCATCATGAATTGCTGTTCGACGAAATGAATTGTTCCATCATGAATTGGCCAAGGTAAATCCTGGTCCATATACCTTTGTTCGTTTGCTGATTGCAAATGCGAACACAGACAACGGCTTCATAGAGGAAAGGAGGAGCGGTGCAATGCTTCACCAACCTAAATGCAAAATATCTATATATCCATTCAGCCCGCCAAACCCATATATATGCGCCGACAAGTATAGTCTATGTATATCCATATCAGATCAAATAAGTCCTGACACGAGTAGCTAGCTATCTGATTGCTGTCGGTTTTATTCCACAGAGCGGTTTTTAAGTAAGATTTATATAGAAATCGATCGATTCTTCCTAAAGATGCCCAAGCGTGCTCACATGTAGTGTGAAAATGTTTACTGGTCATGCTTCAACTTCCAATGAATTTTACTTAAGATAATGGTCATCTCCAGTCATTTTCGTAGAGGCGCAGTTCCTGTAGCCGTCTCTGCGAACGCTATTTACTTGTATCTACAAATGATCTTTTAGTGGGGTTCCCTTATGTAATACATTTATGCAGAACTTGTTTTTCAACTAAATAGATGGTAGTTGCTACAGCAACAAGCCTCAACAACCTTTTGATGGTTGTTGGATCGTTAATGTGGTTATTTTTACTACACCGGCACATCATTTCATCCAAGATAAATAGCATCACTGTTTGCCATCTCCCGGCCCCGAATTGGTGTGTAGGAAAACTATCTAGCTAGAGCAACGGATGGTGAAAATTTCCGTGGACTTGTCAAGACTAGGAATGGAAGGCAACCGGAACTCAAGTTCAAGTTCAATAGTCATCCTATGTTTTAAGCGGCAAGAATGTTTTGCGACCTTATTGTAGCTAGGAATATGGTGTTTGAAAGTTACTAGGTGGTCCAATCAAATGAGCTGGGTCACTGGCACATGTTGGTCCATATTTTGATCGATCGGCCCAAATCTAAATGGTGGCACGTCTATGTCCATCAATCATATCTTGGTGGACTGGGCGACTTGCGCCGCCGCATAGGCCCTCGCAGCTGGAGCGGCCACATCTCCTTCGCTGCTGGCGCTGGCGAGACCTGTCCATCTCAGTCACAACGGTGGCTCAGCCTCCCATGGCCTATAGCATCGAAAGGTGTCGTCGATCTGAAGCGACCCCTCCCATGGCGATCGAGGCGCAGGCGCTGAGGCCTTGGCCGGCGAGCTGAGGATACCTGGCGGCGAGTCGCTGGCCGGCCAGCGGCCAGGATCCACGGCGGCGAGCCCTTGGACATCGTGCGGCGTCATTGATCTGAAGCGCACAGCTAATTTTTGATCGGTCAATACTACTCCAGGCTAAAATGCAATGAGCACATTTCTTTGACTAAACTACCCTTGATAACAATTAATTGACCCTTCTTTAATCAACCGCTGAAAAAAAATTACGTAGGCCAAGTACCGTAACAACCCTCTTCAAAAATAGTCTCATGTACAAAGAGTGCTGTCCTATACTTATTGGACCAATATATGTGGTCCTACTTAATTACCTTTGCCTGCCTATTGATCGAAGTTCCTAAAACGGGTTTGCAGCCTTAGCTACCTTGTATGCCGTGATATATGCCAGGAAAAACAGGTGGATTCGGACAATTGACAAGGTTATCAACATCACTTGACTACGTGTTTTATGGCTGCGACAGTTTTGTTTCCTGCAAACGGTACTGGTACATCAAGCAAGTAGCACATAAGGAGTACATACTTTTATTAAACTGAGATAAGATATATGTTAATTCTTACACATCTAACGCTCGGCGTAACAAATTGGAGCAATAAAAAACGTCCATTTCCGAAGGTAGGTGAATGTTATATGCCGTGAGTTATGGTACCCAATCCATACATGCTCATGACTACGGGCATAGTGTAATGTCAATTTCAGAAATGGGAAGAGAACCAACTGATACATAGTCTGAGATAACAAGATCGAATTTCTAGTCATATATCTTGCATTCTTGTTGTGTTAATGGGATCCGATGATAGGAATGAGAGGTAGCGCGGGAATTCATATCCAACAAGCTTAGCCACAATAATCATGTCTTAGTGGTTAGTTTTGGGGCTTGCGCACAACTCACAAGTCACAAGCATGGTGCTCAGTTTTCGCTCGCTGCAGTGAGTCCAAGTGCTTTGGCTGCGTTACCTACAAGATTAGGTCCAGCTGTGTATTCTAGCTATCATGTTGGCTGCATTGAGTACCATCAGCATCCGGTTACTTTTACAAACATTGCAAATTAGTGAACATATGCAATATGCCAATATTCATATATACTATGATAATTTGAACCAGATTAGTCCAGCCAGATAGAGAGAAGCATGCAAAACTATACTGTGCATGTCGATAGATTGCTTTACGAAATAAATATACTAAGGGCAAGTACAACAGTTTAGACAGCTTCTATCTATTTGTAGTAGAGAGATAGCCAGACAGACAGCTTATACAATGGGTTGTCGATCTGTTTAACTGTCTGTAAGATAATTAATTGTGATCTTGTACATTATTTGATCTGTGTAGCCATTTTGTTGCTTAGAAGGGATGATGCATGTCATATAGGGCTTAAGTTTTTTATAAATAGTCTTAAGTTCAAGGGCTTTTTTTATAAATATATCATGACACAAAAAATAAAAATTACATGTTTCTTTAAGGGCCATTGTGCAAATGTTCCAAAAGATCTTATCCTCCTGCCCGAGCTCCTCTTCTGTTGACCGGATCTCATCCTCTCATCCCCTCCAGTGCTGTGGCCGGCGTCGTCTGATGCGAGGCCGACGGAGCTCGGTTAGTGGAGCCCGCCTGTGTCACGGCAGGGAAGATGTCGGTGGAGCCCACAGCGCAGCAGACCCTTGCCGCGGTCAACGAGTGGCACCTCCTTGGTACAACGCGTGCCAGGCTCATCGTCTCGCGTGGGAGCACGCGCTCTTGCCGTAGACGGATGAGGCGACTGCAGCTCTCTCTTTCCTTAATTAATTCCTGCCACATCAAGTGTTTTGTCTTGGATTAATGCGACTCGCCGTTGTACATGCCCTAATAGCACTTCGACGTGCTAGCATGGCAATTATTTGGGCTGTACACATGTTATGGGCTGGAGCCACTGTAAAATTTCTGCATTCTTCAAGTCTGCCGCACACATGTTTTCAGAATTTCACGTGAACCTTGGGCACATAGCAGTGTGTCCTGGCAGTTTGGTGTTTGTGTTACATAAGTGAGGCACATTCTACGATCCAAAATGTGGTTGGTGTGGGTAATTGTTCATAATAAGATATCTATCTGGTGTATATAATGCTCACATAAGCCTTGGCACTGCATATTTTGGATGCAGTGTGCGTGGGAAGAGTACCATGCAAATTCATAAAACAGGATGGTGATAACTTCTATTCTAGTCCTTGTGTTTAAAATCGAGACTTAATTGGAAAGGGAGGTAGCAGGAATTGATGTCGAAGCAGGAAATTCATTCGCTGAGATAGGTAATTTTCAAGGTTGACCTGCAGTAAGAGCGATCACACCACTGATTGTTATTGCAAATAGTGAATAATAGATGATACCCCGAGCAATGCTTCGAGAATTTCTTAGATGAAATTGAAATGAAACTGAAAGTAGAAACGTTATTGCATGACAATATTCTTTTACAAACGACGTTATACATATGAAAACATATCCATTTTGCTGAGAGATAACGGCTGATCATCCATATATTTGTACCGTGAGAATTTTGGAGCATGATACTTGCACATATGCTATTAGTCATAGAAAATCAATGGAAGATATAAATAGATGGTTTAGTGGATGGTGACGTGACGTCCGATATAGTGGGGCTCATATATGACATGGATAGCTTGCATGTTGAGAGAAATAAAATTAATGACTCTTAGTAGGGTGCATCTATATAGGTTACTAGGTGATTCCCCGCACGTCGCTGCGGGATTTGAGAGAGGTTTTGCATCTACTTTATCACTGAAACAAAATAGTGTTTATATTTGTAGATATTATCATACATAAAAGGAAAAAATAATTTATAAAGACATATTGATATAGCTGACTGCATCGTCTATCCCTTTGACTAAATGCATGGATGCTATTAGCCGTAAAAAAATCGATAGAAGATATAAATTGATGCCCCTAATGGATGATGATGTCGACAACTTGCATATTGAGAGAAGTCTTTTAGTGGGGATGATCTGTTCTAGTGGATGTTGATGTGGACACAATGCATGCGGAGAGAAGTCTTTTACGGGGGATGATCTATATAGGTTGTATAGATTGCATGTTGAGAGAAGTCTTTTGTTGCGATGATGTATATATGTTCTATAGACTAGGTGATACCCCACGCGATGCTATGGGATTTTTTTAAACAAAAATTTAAGGAGAAATAAAGTAGAAACACTAAGGGTGCGTTTGGTTGAGCTGTGGCTTTTGAAAAGGCTGTTGTGGGCTGCGGGCTGTGGAAAAACAGCCGTGAGAAACCAGCTGTGGGAATACCAGAAGACCGTTTGGTTAGAGGTGCTGTGGCTTTTGAAAAAAGCAGCGAGCGAACCCCACATGTCATACAAAGTTCCCCTCCCCCACTCACACTGACGAGTGGACCTGCTCGTTGGCTCCTTTTTCTACCTATGGTATGGACGACGGCCGTCGGCGGTGGGCACTGGGCGGCGAGCAGCGGCGATGGTGGGCGGCACCAGGCGGCAAGCAGCGGGCGGCGAGCAACGGCGGTGGCAGGCGGCGAGCGGTGGGCGACGGGCGACGTCCTCTCCAGCCGCTCC
>OAMR01000013.1:2298104-2345004 GCA_900205405.1 Echinochloa crus-galli | reverse complement strand
TTATGATCATTTTTGCATTTGACAGATTTTGAGCAATTCAAATTTTGAATTTCAAAAATTTACAAAGATAAACTAGTTTTGAAAATTGTAGATGGTATCAAATTAAAAAGTCATGAATACCAAGTTTGTATAGCAACCATGCGCAATGTGGCAATAGAGGACCTCTCTGTAGCAACGAACCTCCAAAAACGTTGCAATAACCTAATCCACCTATAGCAATTATTTAGATGATGTGGTAATAGACAAGCTCTATTGCAATGATTTCTTCGCGTAGCAATAACAGCTATTGCAACACCTATGTTCCAATGCGACTGCATTGTGTTGCTACACGACCAACGTGTGGTAATACGTGTCACTAGCAACGTCTCGTTCGTTGCAATTGTTACCATTGCAACACCCATAGTGGTTGCAATGTCTTATGTTACAACGCAGACTAATCGTTGCCAAAGAGTCGAAAGTGTTGCAATATAGGGCTTGTGTGTCGCTACTAAAACGTAAACTGTTGCATTATGCTATTGCTACGGTTACAAGTGCAACGACTTTTAACCCAAAAAAGGTGGTAGCAAAAGTACTATTACTACCATTTTTGGGCCTATTGCAACATATTTTCGGCGTTGATTTTGATACAAAACCTTATAACCTTATAGTGATTAATACCTATTACCTAGTGGGGAATAATGACTCCGCCAATCTCTTTTGTGATATAAGAAAACGACTCAATCTGCACGTCAGATGACTATAGCCTACGGTATGTCAGTCAGGGCACATGCGGCATCAAAGTACCATGGCTGCGTTTAGTTCCCAAAAGTCCCCAAAAAACAACTCCCAAATATACTATGTAAAAAGAAGATTCTCCATCACATCAAAATGTCATAACATGCATGGAGTACTAAATGTAGATAAAATTAAAAACTAATTACTCAGTTTTGTTGTACTCTGCGAGACGAACATTTTGAGCCTAATTAATCAATTTTTGGATAATTTTTTGCACATACAAACGAAAATGCTACAATAACGCAATGATTACGAAGAGACATTCAACTCCCAAATTCAACCTCCCAATTCTCCATCTAAACACCACCCATATGTTCCAGGTGACTCTATGATAATTCGCTAACCCCTGTCAGGGTCAGCTCGACGCCATTCCGCTGTGCAGACATTGATGTTCTCGCCTGCATGTGTAGTCCAAGGAATATGCATTATGGTTCCGGCACAGCATGAGCACCATCTTGTTTCTAATACAAACCGGCACTGATATCCATTTTTAGTGCCGGGTTCAATGGCTGTTGCGCTCACCTACTTACAACCCGGCACTGATAACCTTTCAGTGTCGATTTTCACGAACCGGCACTGAAAGTGGCGTCATAAAAAATGGTATTTGTAGTAGTGTTTGATCACGGTGACCCCGCGGTTCCAGATGCCTCTTGATCCCACACTTATCCAGCACGATGCATTCATTACGTGTGTTCCGTCACGTTTTAATTTGATCCTTATCGTTCCATCTACGTTGCGCTTTTGGCCTTTTGGAATGACTTCTACCTCGTATGTATCGGTCTTTTCAACGATGATGTCTATTGTTTGGAACCTTGGCTATATGCATCTAGGCTATGCGGATACGCCGGAGCCTGCAGGTTTCAGTGGTAGTTGGTTGATGTACTGACTACTAAGTGCATGCATTCGGCTGGGCCTCAATTGAACTTGGGATTACCGTATCTTGTTGTGTCCTACAAACAAATCCCAATGTCAGTGCTCTCTTTATGTATGTTATTAATTTTACGAGATCTTAATTTTATTTTCTGCAGACATCTGTGAATTTATTTTCTGCAGACATCTGTAATTTTACGGACGCTTCTCTGGAAGGGACCCCATCAGAGCATGCACACCTTGCATTGTATAAGGATCAATAGGCCACCTAGAACGTCTTCAAATGTGGTCAAGATGAAAGGAGAATAGAATTATGGCAACATAAAAGAGTAAAACAGATAAAGGTTCAATGTTTGATTATTTGAATAAAACAACATTTGACAGTAACTTTCGTATTTATAGGGTGGGAGGTCTCTTAACCCTGGAGAGTGCAAGTATTCACAAAACATGCTTAAAACTAAGTCAAATCCATTTTTTCTAGTAAAACCCAAATCTTCCAAAAATGAAGCCCAAATGTGACTCCCACTCGGTCACTCGTGGAGCAGCACATCCTACACTGATGCGTTCAGCCGAACACACAAAAAGGATTTCTCTAGTGCCGTTTCTCTAAAGTGATCTTATTTCTTCATACAGAGTCTGAATTGGATGACCGAGATATGCATTTCAATTGTCTCGACGACGGCTATGAAATTGTGAGTTCGAATTTTGGATTTGATACTTTACTACCAAAACACAAAGTTCTGGTTTTAGAAATCAGATGTTTTGGTTTCACACAGGTGTGGTAATTTTGGTCGTCGACACACCACATACTTTTTCTAGTACTTTGCTGGTTGGTTTTTCTTAGTAGAGGAATAGACTGGGTGCTAGGAATATCCTGAGCTTAAAGTGAATACTTCAGACCTTGCTTGTAAGCATGCTTGACGAAATTAATATAGTTATTTTATTAGTTATTTATTAAAAGTTGGAATAGTTATTTATTAATTTAATGAATATAAAATTAATATAGTAATTCCATGGAATATATATTAGTAGTTAATTATTAAAAGGTAGAATACTTATTTATTTATTTAATGGAATTTGTAGTTATTTATTTAATGAATATAGTAATGTAGTTTTAGAAGTTTGTGAACTCAATCATATAAGTAATGTTATATTTAATGAATGTAGTAATGTAGTTTTAGAAATTTATTTATATAATGGAATATATATTATAATTTGTATTTATTTATATATTAAATTTTTTTATCTTTAAATTGTATTGTATATTTGTTATTTGTTAATAATGCAGATGAATAGACAATGGATGTATGGGGACAACCACGCTCCGGAGTTCCGTGCTGGCGTCAGGGCGTTTCTCGATGCCGCCGAAGCTAACAGGACGCCAGAGGGTAGGATGTTCTGCCCATGCACCAAATGTGAAAATATTCAATCACACCAAAGGAAGGGGTTGTCTTCAGGTGCATTTGATGAGGCACGGTTTTATGAGGAATTATTCTGTTTGGACGAAGCACGGTGAAAGAGGAATTCTAATGGATGAAGATGAAGAAGACGAGGCTGATGACGACATTCCGGTATTGGCTCAATCCTACGGTTCCTTTGCAGATGCTGATATGGGTGATGCCGATGAGGAAGATGTTGCTCAGGAAGATGTTGCTCAGGAAAATGAACCTTCTGATGGACTCGGGCAAATGTTGCGTGATGCTGAGAAAGACTGCGGCAATGATAAGGAAATGAAAAAGATACAGCGCATGTTGCAGGACCACAAGACTGACCTGTACCCAGATTGCAAACAGGGGCTTAAGAAGTTGGGTAGCACACTTGAACTTCTGCAGTGGAAGATTTCAAGAAAAAGTTCACTGACCCTGAGAAGTATAAGAAGATCACTGCTGACGATTGGGAAGCATTCCTGGAGTACAAAAAATCCAAAGAGGGTGCAGCGGCTAGCGCTAGAAACACTGGAAACGCCGCGAATAAGAAGTACTCCCATAAGATGGGTTCGGGAGGTTACAAGGCAAGCATCCCTAAATGGGAGAAGATGGAAGAAGACCTATGTGCTAGAGGCGTCACTCCAGCGACACATGACTGGCCGACAAGGACCAAGCATTGGTACTATGGTCATGGAGGCACCCTAAGCCCAATTGACGGCTCCTTAGTTTTTCCAGAGGACTTACGAGAACTAGCTGAGTGTCCCCTCGATATCCTCAGGGCATCTGAGAGGGGAGAATTTGTTGCTGATAGGGACAGAGATGAGCTAACCTATGGCTTAGGGAACAAGGAGCATCCTGGACGGACGCGCGGCGTAGGCACAAGCATCTCATGGAAGAAAGGTTTCCAAGAGCACGCCGCCACCTATAGGAGTCGTTCGAGGAAGAAGGCTGAATATGAGCAGGGGGTGAGGGACCTAGAGCAAACGGTTGCCGCCCAGGGCTCAAAGCTCCAAGAAATGGAGTCAGAGATGCAGCGGCGGATGAAGGTAGCATGGCTGCAGATACAACAAGCCGCAGGCGGGACCGGTTCCACAGAGCATGCACCTCTCCAACAAGCCGCAGGCGGGACCGGTTTCTTTGCAGATGATGCACCTCTCCAAGATGCGGCACTTATTAGCCCTCCAGAACAATATCAAAGCAGTCACGCTTCCACACAGGCCGCCGAACCGGTCCGTTACCCCGTGGATGAAATAACTCAACGGACCGCGTGCGAGCTTGTCGTCAGGCAGAAGAACTTAGCTTTGGTGGTACGTATGCGACCTTAGTTCGTATTGCATACATTTCACCTTAAATACTATTCATTTACTAACTTTCTTTGTGACTACTAAATTATCAGGTCGCATACGGTATGACTAAACGTGTGGAAAAAGGGCAGAAATTCCATTGCAATGACATTCCACATGGTTCCTGCAATGACATTCCACATGGTTACGTACCTGTTGAGGTGGAGCAAGTCGTTGCCAAGTGGGAAGACTTGGAACTTGACATCCCCGGAGGTGACGGAGAAACAAAACTCGGTCAGTATTCTCACTGCATCATTCTATGGAGCAAGGCAGACGTCGTCATACCCGGTACACCTGCGGCTACCAACAAGCCTCCGTCACCTCCCCCATCTCCAAGAGATCCACCGGATCATGACGATTATCTGGGAGCTCCTGATGCAAGCCCGTCTCCTCCGCCGCGGAGGTCTCCGTCCCCTCCGCCGAAGAGGCAGCGCCGCACTAAAGCCTCCGCCCCCACTCCACCAGGGAAGAAGGTGCGGAAACCTAAAGAGAAGCCCGCACCAGAGAAAAGAGCGGGTGAGAAGACCCCAGAAGAGCTCGAAGCCTGGGTGAAAGCAGACACAAAGAGGCAAATTGGCCGGGTGGAGGAAAAAACCGGAGTCGGAGCCGAAGCTTGATCCCACTGTCGTCAAGTCATTCCTCGGTAATTTGAGCAAGGGTCAACAGAAGGAAGTACTAATGACAGACTATGACCGCTCATTACTCAAATCCCGCCGGAAGCGGAAGGCTGCAGATAAGGAGGCGGGCACATCCAAAAAGGTTCCTCAGCTCGGGCAGCAACCTCAGCAGCCCTTGGCTCGATTGCCAACTACGCACGAGCTCAAATTAGCAGAATTTGAGGCTGAGACTGGACTATCCAAAGAGCAACTCCTAGGGGAAGCAGACGTGCCTGTAAGCACAACGTTCAAGTGGCCGGTTAAGCTTGGCGAGCCTATGGTCCCTCCTGAAATGGAGATCAAGCTACAGACGAAGATGCGCCGATTCCATGAGTGGTACTTGCAAGAATCAAGATGGAATAAAACGCACATGGTCAAAGTAGGCGTGAAGGACCAAGATTTCTTCAATGGCGACTTGGATTGGGTCTGGCTGAGGTTTAAGGACATATATGAGCTGTACCACCACGACGCCATGGACTTCGATTTGATCACATATTGGACACTGTAAGTACTTTGTTGTTGTTTATAATTCACAGTTTGAAAACAATAATTCAAATCTATGCGATGACGCGGGCTTTATTTATTGCTTAACATATGCAGAATGGAGATTCAAAAATGTCGGAGATCCCAAATATATGACGTTGGTTTCGTGGATCCTCGAAGGATAAGTGAAGAAATGATAGCGGTAAATCCAGAGGAAACATATCTAAACCTATACAAGTTTATTGACAAACAACATTATTGCGACTCCATACTAATACCTACAACATCAAGTGAGTACATACACACGCTTCTTCTTATATTGTCTGTGTACTATTTCATTTCTGATTATTGTATATACATGTGCACAGATTCCACTGGTTCTTACTAGTATTGTATCCTGACCGGGGTCTCGTCAACGTCTTTGATTCGTTGAAGACTCCAAAATGGAAACTACAGAACATCATGGACATGATGACAAGGTGATGTATAGTTTCCCCTAATTAATTCACCCCTTACACTCGCAATGGCTTAACTCAATTTTTTGGTTCGCAGGATGTGGGTTCAATTTCGTAAAGAGCACCCTGGTATTGAACATGAAACATTGAAATGGAACATTGGCTTTCCGGTAAACAAGTAATTTGTACATGTACACCTCGGCTAATATATTATATGCATTTTACTCAATTTCTTTCTTTTGGTCGACAGTGTGCCAAACAGGGGAAGGGAAATAATTTATGTGCATACTATGTTTGCGATTTCATGTGGAATTGGGGGCAAAAAAAAAGTTACACAACAAGATATTACGGTACATACATATTCCCATTATTATTAAGTGCACAATTATTGTCTCCAACTCGGCGGATTAAATATCTTATGATTATTTGTAAAATATAGATGTTGAGACTGAAGGAAGAGTGCCTAGAGGAAGAAAAAATCGACGCAATTTCAGAACAGCTCGTCGGATGGATCTGGGACGAGGTCGTCAATCCCCGAGGAGAATACTACGTCGCAAAATTGGAGGACGTGCCGGACAGCTCACGCAGTCATGCAACATCCTAAGTTGTAATTAAATACAATTTAAACAATAACCCGAGTGCGATATATATTTTGTAATATATATGTCTTCTATTTCGTATACAGCTAATATAAATATGGAGTCGTCCAAATACGCATTAGAATACATGTATTAGAATATATATATATATATAAACGTGCATGCATGGCTACTGAAAAAGCAAAAAAAAAAAGAAATCCGGGACCTTTAGCACCGGGCGCAGACAGCAACCGGTGCTAAAGGCCCTGCTAAAGACGCTGCGGGGGCAGGCCCTTTAGCACCGGGTTGAGTCTGCAACCGGTGCTAAAGGGTTGTGCTAAAGGAACCCTTTAGCACCGGTTATCCAATCCGGTGCTAAAGGGTTACCCCTTTAGCCTCGGAAGATCTGCACCGGTTGGGAAACCCGGTGCTAAAGGGGTTTCCCACCCGGTGCAGATATCAACTATTCTGGTAGTGGTGTGTATTCTGTTGCTTAGATGCGTGTGTCGTTGATTTCATTCCTTTTTTGAACTGCATTATGTCCGATATTCAGAGAAACATTGCTCGCTTGCCTTGTTTACAGGCTGGTTCACCTGTGTATATATACAGCTAAGATGTATATATACAGTTGTTGTGTTACTGTTTTGAAAATTCCTAGTGCTATTAACTCAATCTTACTAGGCAGTAGAAATTACTTTGATTCTTCTCATATTGCTGGGTTACTAGAATGCCTTTTCCTCACACATCCAGTCTCGTAGCCTTCAGTTTTTTACGAGATGTTTCTTGATCTCGTAAGGTATTGAGATGTTTCTTCTTGGACTTGAGCTTTTAGTTTTTTTACAACCCTAAACTTGCTGTTAAATTTGTTCATCCAGTCTCGTAGCTTGTGGTGCTGCTCACATAAAGTTTTTTACGATTTTCAATGATTCTCCTGTTGTTGCTTGTGTAAATTTACAATTTTAGTTGTCTGCATCAGTTATTATCCTGTCTGCTGCTGTAATGCCTTAGCATACCTGCCTTTAGTTTTTGTGCCAATTTGCGAATTATAACTGGGCAACTCTTTGGTTACTTCTATTAGTGTTTCTGTTACTTTTTGTCTGACATTGTGTGGCATCTTATTCTTTCACTTAGGCAATTTACATGTACCATGCAAAAGACATGATTGCTCTGTTCTTTGCCTTTTTAAGAATGTCGTCTGTAAAATTATGTCTACCTGGTGATTAAACTTCTGCTACCTTTTTATGCAGATGAGGTTGGCATAACTACAAAAGTCAAACAGTTCTTGTGTTTCTGAAGTACCTGATCGTTCAGGTTACTTTGGAGGTCATGTTCGATACATCAAATTTAAGGTTCTAGATTGTAAGCAGAGATATTCAATTAGCAGTTTTGTTAGCCACATAAGCTAGGTTATTGCTTTGAAGGAATGTTAATTTATTTGGGGCTCCAAAAGAATTGCCTGCTTGTTCAGCTATGTGAGACAACGAGGCATTGTGAATGTTGCTTCAGCTTGCATCAGTTGCTTACTGTTCATGCAATTAGCTTACTGTTGATACTGACCATATGGTAAAATGATTCTAACGAGGAGACATACATCTATGCTTGTTCCTCCATTTGAATCCTTGCATACCGAACAGCTTGCATCGGTTGCTGCTTTTTTGTAGCTGGCTTTTTTTAGGCTGGCTGTAAGCATCGGCAGCACTGCAGCAGCAGGCAGCTACACAAGTGAATACAGAGCAGCAGGCAGCAGCAGCCAGCTGATAACTGAAGCAAACAAGGTCTAATCCATGTCTGGCAAATCGAACAAAAAAAGATGGAGGGAATTAATGCTAACAGGGGGAATCAAACCCCGCATGAATTGAGTGACGTCAAGTGGATCCACCCAATCCAGGGCAGGAACTAAACAGCCTCTGAAGTGGTTCCACTGCTACCGAACGAGGCCTTATCCAGCACGATGCATTCATTACGTGTGTTCCGTCACGTTTTAATTTGATCCTTATCGTTCCATCTACGTTGCGCTTTTGGCCGTTTGGAATGACCTCTACCTCGTATGTATCGGTCTTTTCAACGATGATGTGTATTGTTTGGAACCTTGGCTATATGCAGCTAGGCTATGCGGATACGCAGGAGTCTGCAGGTTTCAGTGGTAGTTGGTTGATGTACTGATCTACTAAGTGCATGCATTCGGCTGGGCCTCAATTGAACTTGGGATGACCGTATCTTGTTGTGTCCTACAAACAAATCCCAATGCCAGTGCTCTCTTTATGTATGTTATTAATTTTACGAGATCTTAATTTTATTTTCTGCAGACATCTGTGAATTTATTAACCCTATTCATGCCCATTTCTTTCACTACTCCAGAGACCAGGATCACAAACGGTTCAAAAGGGCTATCACAAACGGTTCTCAGAATCGTTTGTGATATGCCGTTTGTGATGCCAACCGAACCATTTGTGATGCCAGCCCCATCACAAACGGTTCCTGATCCCAACCGATTGTGATGCCCCGAGCATCACAAACGGTTGATGCCACAAGCCGTTTGTGATGTTGTGGACATCACAAACGGCTTGTGGCATCAACCGTTTGTGATTTTTTTTTATTATTGTATACAGCACGTATACAGCCTATATACACATCACAATCACATATACAGCACATATACACATCACAGGCACATATAGAGCTCAAAGATGTCACATATTCACATCACAAGCACAATTTAATAATATTTGACAAGTTTTGAACTTAAACCAAATTCGAAACTTATTACAAGTCCAACGAATATAAAAGTTCTACGTATGCCATGTGTCTTACACCTTCATAACGTTGAACTCGCCTTGTTCGCTCACAATTTCATCCAGAATAAACCCAGCTAGTTGTTCTTGGAGTGCCAGTATCTCTCCTGCAAGCATCTCCTCAGCACCTAGTTCTTTTTCGTGCATAAATGGCATTACAATCAAAGGAATGCATTAGCATATGGCATTAGAATCAAAGGAATGCATTACATTAGAATCAAAGGAATGCATTAGAATAATGTTCAGAAAGTAAAAGTCATGATTAGATTGCTAGATTAGTACGAACCATTTGTTCTAATGCCGAAAAGTCATCTCCGTTGTATAGGTGGATGTAGTGCATCGCATAGAACCCGCATGTGCAGGTACCCGACCGTTGTCTTTTAATCCACTTGGCATCATTTACGGTGAACTTTTTCTGAAAAGGTCTATATCTCCCCGGGTTCTTTTACAGATATTGAAACCGTGTCGCCATTATTTGCAATGCCTTTTTCTTCATCATGTTCTCCATATCAGGAGGGAAGGTGAATCTTACGACTCGATACAACGAACCAACACAACATTAAATACTTACGTGTCAAGCACTTCGAGCAGTGGCTGGATGAGTTCCCGAGGCCTTCTTAATGAGTCGAGAACCGTTATGTGGCTATTTAGAAGGGAGATTTCCAAGACAACAAAATGCATCCTGTAAACATTTCACACATGTTAGAAAATAGAAAATTGAAGCATGTTATTGTATAGATGAATGTAACTAGGAACACACTTACGAGCAGTTGTATGGTAGAATTATGCGTTCTTTCTCTTTCAGCTCGCAAAAAGCAGTGTACAGATAACGGTGTGTGTCAGGGTTACTCAAGGACTTATCATTTATCGCGCACGGGTCCAAAAAGGCTACATCTTTGCATATCTCTCTTCGCCTAAAAGTTTGGGATTCCATCCTACAGAAAGATCAAGTTATAAGAGTTTATGTCGTCAACAAAAGAACGGAGGAGATTTAGTTATGATACTTACAAGCACCAAAGGAAGATGATGCTAACATCGAGGTAGTCTTGTTGGTACATCTCATATAGATGAAGAAACTCAATCCACAGTATGGTATGAGTGTTTTTCTTGTCAATCTTGCCGAAAAATTCGATTGGGTACCTGACCCCAAATTGTTCAGAATCCCCTTGAGTTTTGTACCATTGATGCAGTTGCCTCATCCTCGTTGATAGATTAGGGATATCCTCTGGGCGAACCAGGTCGCCCCCAACACAAACTGCCATTTGGTGGCGCGAGAGGCGCGAATGGCAGATCCACTCGAGCGATGTCTTGTTGCAACATATGAAGGTCTTGTGTTGAGAGACCGGTTTCTTCGAGGAATTTCTTCCTAGCTTCTTCCTCCTTATCCGCAACGGATTGTACGAGCGCTTCCTTGCTTAAGGAACGTGTTGCCCTTTTGGACGTTATACGCTCAAATTCTGACTTGCGCTGTTTGTTATTCCCTGTCTGTTTTAACAATGCTATCTTGGTAAAATGATCAATTGCAGATTTGGATACCACTACATCCTCCTTAGCAGGGAGCAGGGATGTTACACTTCCAGTCACCGGTTTTTTCTTCGACTTTCTATGAGGTGGGCTTGAAGCGGTTTGTCGCCGCTTCTGCGTCTGAGGTGTAGTCGGGTCCTTAGGAGATGGACTTGGTTCCCTAGGAGGCAGACTTGGTTGCCTAGGAGACGGACTTGGTTCCCTAGGAGGCAGACTTGGTTGCCTAGAAGGTTCATGATCATTGATGCCGCCGTCGTCATCTGACTCCGAATCGGAATTACCAAAGGATATATAGCGTTTGCGCCATCCGAAAATGCAACCAAGGTTATCTCTCAACCATACGGCGTCATCCTCGCCCGGAAATTCCAGCTCCACTATGCCGTACCGCTTTTTGACTAGTGCATCCATTGTGACTCGTGCAAAGCCAGCGGGCAATTCACGGCAATGCAACACCTTTCGTTCCTTAGTAGGCAGAGCTTGACCAATGGCCACCTTGGTCTTAATTAACCCTAACATCGCATATAACTTGCAACTTCGAGGTTCCGTGATATCATCCACCGGAAATCTCAACTTGGGATCTTCTATGATAGGATGGGGATGCAGGTTACTCCCGCAGCTGCTCCGATGCACCAGGAAGAAAATGCAGTGCGCCCCCGGCGCACGAGCGCCAGGGTGCGCCCCCGCGCAGATCACCGCAAAAAAAAGATCGGACGACGCGCTCCCGGCAGGCTCCGCAGATACGCACACACCCTTGGCTCGGCTCCTTTCCTTTCCGCAGACGCACGCTGGTGCATGGTGCTTGATGCTTCATGCATCACATCCTGAATGGTAGTCCCGTGCTCTGACTGAGCTACTGGATATTTACTGAAAAAATCTATCAACATTGAAAGCTTTCACTGAACAATTTGCAATCAAATCATCATTGTGCAGCTAACAAATACTGAAATTGTTACATCAAGATGCTGGCTCCTGACCAGCTCAGCGGCAGAACACAGTAGTTGGGTGCTGCTCACGACGTGGTGCAAAGTTCTCACCTTGTTTTCCAATATAAAATGGTCCCAAATCAGTTTGTAAGATTGTTCTGCAGCTCACTGAGTGCTTACCCCTACTGCCATACGCAGCACACGGAAAGCTCTTACGACGGGCCAGCGCCTCCTAACGGAAAGAAGCCAAGTCAGCTCGTGAAGCCGAGGCCGAGCGGCCGAAAAGGAAAGAAGCCGACCTTCCGAACGCAGCGGAGCCGAGCCGAGCGTGAGTATCTGCAGAGCCGGGAGCGCGTCGTCCGATCTTTTTTCTTTGCGGCGATCCGCGCGGGGGCGCACCCTGGCGCTCGTGCGCCCCCGGCGCACTACATTTTCTTCCGAAGCACCATTGGGCTAGGGAGAGCTGAGCCGCCATCTAATGCTGCAACAGGCCCACGCTGGCTCAATTGAAACTCTTCACGCAGCTTATCATTTGCTTCCTGCATTTCGTCACGGACATGTTGCAAAAGCCTCTCGTAGTCTGCCTGAATCTGAGCTTTGCCCCGAGAATGACTTCTGTACGAGCCCGAATCTGCCTCAAAGCCTTTGTCCCACGGAACGATTCCGGCACCTCGTGTGCGTCCGGGATGCTCTTTGTTTCCCAAGGCACGGGTAAGGGCATCATTCTCCCTTTTTGATTCAAAGGAACCTGAGGCAATATCTGAATATGCTTGCTCGATCCTTTTGACCGCTTCTTCGGCACGAGAATCCTTATGGATAAGCTTTCCATCAGGCCCGTATTTACACCCGTGCCCTAGAGCCCAAGTCACAGACCTTTGCTCCCAGTTTGCTGTCTGCAACTCAACACCACTGCTTTCCAGCTCATCAGACTGCTTCTCCCACTCGGGTATCTTCCTTACGTACCCACGAGATCCTGTGGTATGTGGGTGTAAGTTTTTCTTTGCGATCTCGGTATTTCTATCGCTAGCTTGTTTGGCTTCATCAGAGAGCTTGTAATCCACAAAATCTCTCCAAAAAGGTTGCTATATTGTGCATTCTGAGAAATCTGGATCAGTTCCATTCAGGACATGCTTGTAATATTGAAACCGGCAAGCCATTAATTACAATGCTTTTTTCTTCATCATGTCCTCCGTATCAGGAGGGAAGATGAACTTTTCTTTCAACTTGGTCCAGCATATCTCCTTGGTCGCATCCGGAACTTGCCAGTGGGGCTCTCTTATTCCTCCACCACCTAAATTTGATGGGAATATTCCGCCTCACTATTTTGACGATGGCCGTCTTGTAGGGCCCCTGGGCCTCAATAGGACTTGTAGGCTCTCCAGCTTCATTGACCTCGAGGATTACAGTTCGGCCTTCCGGCATCTTGCTTGGCCCTCGCTTGGTCTTTCCTTTCCCTAATGAGCTAGCTTCATTGTCAACTGCTTGCTCATCGCCGGCGGCGAGGTTGAGGAATTGGGTCGGGCTTCCATCTGCATGGTATTCGGGCCCTGATCCATCGGCACCTTGATTGGCCACGTCATCGGTGGCGGGTTAGGCACAACGGGTCTTGACTCGTGAGAAACGACCCATTGTAGCTACACAAAGATTATTTTATGAGTAATGTGACCTATAGTTAGCGTAAAATCATTTATATATTTATTAAACGTATTGGTCTCAACTTTCTCCTACAAGTTATAATTCCCTAAAATTTGTGCTTATAGAAAATTTTATTTAATGTGCTATAAAAAGCATTAAGCTTAGCCTAGCATAAATAGTTCATAAATCATAACTCTACTCATAAACATCATGTCAGCTTTTGCTATAAGCCTAAGCATATCAAAAGGAACAACATATCCAAAGCTCATTGTCATATCCTGAGCATATTTTGAACTACACCAAAAAAACCTAAAACTCAGATTTATTTAACATTCAAAAACTACATGGAAAAACCCTATACAACCTTTATAGAAAAGCTAGATCTCTTTACAGGGAATCCAACAAAATTGGGTTTGCATTTTTCTGATTTTTCTACGTTTTTAATGATTTTTTGAAGTTTCTGCTAATACCATAAATATTTATTTACAAATAGGCCCTCGGAACAAGTTTCAGAAATTACAGACAGGTCCTCCGGCGGCCATGGGCCTCGCCGGCGACGATAGCCGGCCGTTCCTCGCCGGATTTGGAGAGGGGAAGGTGCTGGGTAGGTACTTACCTTCGCCGCGGAGAGGACGCCGGGCAGGGGATGTCGGGGTCGGAGGCAGGCGACGGCGCAGGTAGGGGCGCCGCGGAGAGGACGCCGGGCGCAGGCAGGGGCGCCGCAGGCAGGGGCGCCAGGGGCAGGGACACCGCAGGAGGCCGCCGCGGTCAGGGGCGCGTCGGGCAGGTCGCCGCAGGAGGACGCCGCAGGAGGACGCGCCGGGGCATGGGCGCCGGAAGCAGGGGCGCCGGGGCAGCGGCGGAGCGGCCTGGCGGCGGTGCAGTGGTAGCGAACGGGCGCGGGACTTGAAATTTTGGGGGAGCCGGGCAAATTTCGTTCTTTCTTACCTTATAATTTTGAAGCAAATCATTTCTTTAATATCCACTTCTTTACCATGGACCATGTTGTTGTTTTCTTAATTCATAAAATAGTTGTACATTAATATACTTACGAGCACTTGAACATTCTGCATGCAGGGGCACACTTTGCAGCACAAAACCACTACCACAAAAAAACGTTTCTACCAACAATTGAAAATATATTTGAGAGGGCGGGCGGAGCACCCGCGCTCCCTTCTCAGCTACAAATAAGCGTTTATGGGCACAGACAAATAGACCCGCTGCAACAAATAGATTAGCAAGGACGGGGCTCCTACAAACCGGCTTAAAAAACAAAAAAAAGCCCCCGCTCGTTTGCGCCCCGCCGGAGCCGCTCAGCCGCTCCGTCGCCTGGGGACCGTGCTCCCCGCCACAACCGCTCGGCTTACGTGGCATGGCCGCGCCGCCGCCTGGGGGTGTGCTCCCCGCCTCAGCCGCTCGGCGGCGCCCGACCGTGGCTGCCGGAGTCACTGCTCCTAAATGTACTAGCCGTATTAACGATCATTTGTCGCGGGTACCAAATGTGAGCCTGTTCTTATTTCTCTGCTAACTAATGATGTAATATCACAGGCTGTAGTAGGTAGTAACCCCTCGGAGTCACCTCGCCAGAAGAAGAGAAAATGACCAGGCTCATAATGGCAGGCATTGACAATCCTCTTATCTGTTGCCATTTAATCATCCGAGGCCTGCTGGTTGATGGCTAATGTCCACAATTACTACATTGTTTCTAGACCGTTCATTTCTGAAGATTTGGCCGAATTAATAATACCTAGTGGAGAATAAGGCCAGTCACAGTGAGGGTTTAATGGTAGTTTCTTGACATTAAATACGCTGATGTGACAGAGGAGAGAGTGAAGAGTTTCATGGGATGTGAGAGGAGTTTCATCAGCATGAAACTCATCTGGCACAATTACCTAGTTTCTAGTCTAGGTAACTGTGTGATGAAATCATGCAGTGAGACTGGCCTAATGACTCTGTCAATCTCTTTTCTCATAAAAAAAAGACTCAATATGCACAACCAATGACTGTAGCCTACGGTATGCCAGTCAGGGCACATATATGCGGCATCAAAGTACCGTATTCCAGGTGACTCCATGATGATTCGCTGTGCAGGGTCAGCCCTCCGGCATTCCGCTGTGCAGGCATTGATGTTCTCGCCTGCATGTGTAGTCCAAGGAATATGCATTATGGTTCGGCCACAGCATGAGCACCACCTAGTAAAATCATGGTGATCCTGCAGTTCCCGATGCCTCTTGATGCCACACTTATCCGGTGTGATGCATTCATTAGGTCAATCTCAGTGGAGGATTTCATCACACGATTACCTAGACCTAAAACTAGGTAACCCTGCCACTCCCATCCCATAAAACACTTCACTCTCTCTCCTCTGCTACATCAGCACATTTAATGCCACGAAACTCCCATAAAACCCCCACTGAGACTGGCCTTATCATTCCATCTACGTTGCTTTTGACCTTTTGGAATGACTTCTACTTGTATTTATGGGTCTTTTCAATGATGATGTACTTATATTGTTTGGAACATTGGCCTTGTTTAGATGCCAAAAGCTACTCCCAAATTCACTATGTAAAAAGAAGGTTCCCCATCACATCAAAATGTCATAATATGCATGGAGTACTAAATGTAGGTGAAATCAAAAACTAATTGCATAGTTTTGTTGTAGTCTGCGAGACGAACATTTTGAGCCTAATTAATTAATTTTTGAATAATTTTTCGCACATACAAACGAAATGCTAGAGTGACGCAATGATTACGACGAGACCTCAAAGTCCCAAATTTGGCACACCAAATTGGGAACTAAACAAGGCCCTTGTGGTTATATATATATGCAGCTAGGCTATGCGGACACCCAGGAGCCTGCAGGTTCCAGTAGTAGCCGGGATCCAATATATAGGAGGGCGAGGTAGCAATGAATTCAAACTCAAGCTTGCTTGTTTTGTGTTGAGCGGACAAAACTGTAGTGACACATGACCATCAATGGCTTGTATGTATTATACTGCAGCGGGTTAACTAACAGCCAGCCTCATCGATCCATACATGTCATTGTAGGGCAAAAATTGCAGGATTTGTTTATCTTTACAGGATCCCATAGAAATGAGAGGCATCATGATTTGCTGTTCCTCGACATTCCATTAATTTGCACCCTTGTCTATGCATGGCACACTGGCCTTGTTAGCTGCTCCAACTTGCTGTTTTGATTATTTCGAACACAGGCAATCGACTACATTGTAAGAAAGGAGGAGCAGGGCTCGAATGGAGCTTTAATTAGGACTTAACGAAAATTCAGTGCAATGAAAATCTGATTATGCAGTGTTGTTATCGTTTTCGAAGGGTGCAAGGAATCATAACTTGACTGGTTTGGCTCCCGAGAACATCCCTGACTACGGCAACAGTTCATGTCAATAGCACATTGTTCTATTTGTTATAGTGAGACTGTGAGAATGAAGGGTCTAACCATTATATCAGCGTACAAAATGATGGCACTTGAATCCAATTCTTCCAAACTTGTAGCGCCTCCGTCCTGAGTTCTATTGAGACACAAACACAATTATTAATTTAATATAGTAGCAGTCCGCTTCTGATCGTATACGTCTGAATTATTCTTCATCAGGCAGCTAAGATATCATGGTTGTGTTTAGATCATGCGAAAAGGGTGGTAGAAAAGTCACATCGGACACTGTAATGCGTTGTAGCACTTTTCGTTTTTTGTGGTAATTGTTGTCCTACCATGACATAGCTAGACTCAAAAGATTCATCTCGTCGTGTTCATCAAAACTATAAAATTAATTTTTTTATTTACCTATATTTAATGCCCTATACATGTTCCGATATTTTGATGTGACGTGATGTGCCCCGTGCAAGGGAAAACGAGCACTTGAACAAATCTAAATGTATTTGGCTGGGCCAGTGGCCACCATTATAAATTAGACAAACTTAAAATATAACTCAACAAAAAGGCCGATGCGTCATCCCAGCTTCTTGCCCATGCCCTGCCCTTTTAACGCTGCCATCGTCAGTCACCGCTTCCCCCTCCCTCCCTCCCTGCTGCATCTTCCTATCTTCTGCAGCCTCTGAGTCCCTGCGCATCAGCGTGCGGGACGGCAGGCCACTTGTTACTACCCTGAATTTCGTAGGAAAATGCTCATTGTAAAAATGCCAAATTTCAAAAACTTTTGGTGAATTGATGTGCAAGCAAACATTATAAGATTGTCTTCTAATTGCCCTCTATACTCGCAAATTTAAAATTAATTAAAAATAATTTGAAGTGCTAAGGATCAGCTAGTAATGATTTGGTGTTAATTTGGTTTTATTGGATTGTGGGCTGTGTTTGAATTCAAATCCTAGATTTGAATTCAAACAAAAGCTAACCAAACTAAACCAAAACCTGTCTTACTTCTTTGGGCCGAAATCTCTAACCAAAGTCCGGAAACCACCCTTCAACTTCTATCCGAGCCAGCCAACCAAGTCAGGCTGCTCTTGCTTCCGGCCCAGTCGCGGCCTAGCTTCACCCGCGCGCCACACCTCCCCTTCCTTCCGTCGCTAACGCGCGGGCCCGCATGTCAGCTTTCTTATTCCCTCTTTTCTTCCCCGCGCCTGGTGCCCTACTCTCTACCACCACGCCCGTGAGTCCGCAGGCGCCTCGAGCCTATCCCATTGCGCCCCTGGCGGCCCGTTGTGATGCCTCCGCGTGGCAGGGCACGGACACCAAGCCGTCCCAGCTTTGAACCCTAGGGCTTTGGCTCTATAAAACCGAGCCGCCGGCCGCTCTCCTCATTCGAGCCGCCGCCACCCCAATGGGGTTTCCAAACGCGATCCAAGAGAGGGGAGGGAAGAGGAGGAGCAGTGGAGGGAGGCGAAGAGGGAGTTGAGCCAAGGAAGCCTCAATGAAATCCGGATCGCGACCCGTCGAGAGCCGGGGCCGCCGCCGCCGCAGGGGACGCCGGAAGAAGCCCAAGCCGGAGCTGTTCGAGGGAGCACGAGGACCGCCGGAGCACCGCGAGCACTACCCCGAGCTGCTGAATTCGACTACTTGACCCAAAGTGAGCGCCGCCGACCCTGCCCCCTCTTCTTCCTCTGTTTCGGCCGAGCGCCGCCGCTCTTGAGCTCGCCGTCGCCTAGCCGTCTCTAGGACCCGACCTTTGTGTCGTGACCGTGATCTTCTGTAGGTTCCTGTGCCGCTCACCCTTTTTTGCAACCGCCGACGACCTTACCTCGCAGCCGAGGCTACCGCGGCCCAGAACGTCGGCCACCGCGCGCACGCGGAGGCCGTGTTGCGGCCATGGGTGACCATGTGCCCGCGCACGCGCACCTAGCCGCGTCCCAGCAGCCGCTGGTGACCGCGCGCGCGCAAGCCAGCCCATTTACCCGGGCGCGTGTTGTTGCCCTGTTGCATAGCGCCACCGGCCGCCGCCAACCATCATCTTCGCCAGATAATGGTTACCTAGAAGTTTCATACTACGATTAAAATCATCATAGTCTGGAATCCCAAATTAAGCAGTGTGTAGCTACAGAGTGGCAGCCTTATGCACTGTCTCCTTTTGCCATAAATTAAAAAAGATTGGTAAATATTTTGTAAGAAATGATCTATGCCCACCATCCGGATAAGGCAATTAAAATGCAAACATGGCGCCCTAGCCTCATTCTAGCAGGTTATATCTAGTTAGGAGGCCAACAACAAACGTTACCTTATAGCTTTGTTGGAGAGAGTGAGAGGCTGAGAGGGAAGTGAGGATTGTAAATATTACATTTCGTTCAATTTTATCTTCATCATAGTGGATCCTAGCTACAAGAAACGTGAGGCATCATGAATAGCTAGTTCACGTCGGTGTGTACACCAGTTGAACGTCTATGCCCCACGCTGCCACATGTCTCTTTCCAGCAGACGAGATTTCTGAGAATGACAGCTGCGGGAGTGGTGTGAAGTGGAATGTGGCTACGTGGAAATGGTCCTAAGATAAGGCGAAGACATGCTCGTGGTGGCCGCCGATGCAGAGGGAGCACCGAGAATAGAGAGCAGAGCCACACAGCCCTGCTGCACGCACTACAAGAAATTCGTTGATCTATGACGTTGAGTTTTCATCACAGATCACTAAAAAAATGTCATAAACTAGTTCCTATGACGTTCTCAAATTTTATCATGTATTGAGCGTCACGGTTGAACCTCGTGACGTTTCTTAAACAAAACGTCACAGATTAACTCAATCCATGACGATATGACATTGTCATAAGTTTGGATCCGGCCCATACAACCCAGCCCGAGCCCATTACCTGTGACGAAAATAAACGTCACGGATTCAATTGACACATCATACATAAAGGATGATGTGGCTGATGACGTGGCGATGACACAGCCACTGACGTGGCAATGAAATGGCCGCTGACATGGCAATGAAATGGACACTGACGTGGCAATACAGTGTTCGGGCCTAATTCAATCTGAGCCCACTAAAATGGGCCAAATTTGGCCCACATTTTTTACCAGCTAACACAACCAATAAATATCACAGCCCATAAATCACAACAATTGATTTAAGCTCAAATGTATATCACATGAATAATTTTTTTACATCCCAACATGACATCAAAATAAATGATCACATACATATTTTCCATCTAGCTATCCAGCTGCTGCAGCCCAACAAGAAACAACCAAACCAAAAAAAAAGATTTGTAGCTTGTACAGTGATACATGTATTTGTCAAAAAAGCCCTCCAAAACAGCATTGACGTCCTAGGCAGCACGTACTCCAGCAGGAGCTCCGTCATCTTATCTACCAACACAAAATAGGGACCTAAGCCTGAAATTCAAAATATGTAATTTAATAAGAGGGAATATTCTAAGATAATTTCAGAAAACTAAGCAAAGACTAAACTAGTATGATCAAACCACATCAAAATAATCAGTAGGCAGAAAATGAACACATCTTATGCAAGAGATGAAACAAAATGAACTGGATCAAAACAAACACATCCTGGTGTCTCATACAAATTAGATTAGTGAGATCAGCTAAATCAACTAGTCACAATTCTTGCCTATTGCATTCAAATAACCACAAGGCTACTGCATAAGCACATGAATATTGCCTTCAAACTGGGCAGAAAAATTAAGTTCTGAGGCTGAGACCAGGTCAAGGAGATATTTTGGAGGGAGAGGGAGGCAACCTGCTTCAGAGGGTTACAAGAATAGCGACAATTCAACAGGTGATACATCCAGAAGGCCTTGACCTGAAAAGAAAACGAAAATTCAACTGAGAAAAATATAGCGATGCTGCAAGAAACAGTGAAAAATAGGACCTGCGTATACTAGTAAAAATTGAAAATAGTTACAAGAACAGTTATGTGTAGGAATCAGGCTGCTGCTTGCAATAGATATAAAAATGAGGCAGACAGCGATTAAAAGGAACGTACGGTGGTTGTGTCATCTTTATGATAACTAATATTTGTCCAAGTTATTACTATTTCTCCATGATCAAGGAACCCAGGTAAAACTGTGTAGCATAATTAAGTACTACAGAACTGTCAACTGTGGTCAGAACATGAATTGCTCATTTGCGAAAAAAAACATACATTTCAAAATACGAAGTCCTGGTTCATAATTCTGCAAGGTCCTGCTGAAGTGCTTATCCCTAGCAGGGTAAGCTCCAATATGTCCTGTTTTTGAATAATAGATCTTCAGCTTGGGAGATTCTCAGTAAATATCCTAATGCTACGGTGACAGCTAAAACTAATATACTTTTTAACTGAAGCATGTAACAAGAAATACCGTGGCAGCTTTGTCTACTACCGAGTCTCATACTCTTATGTTTGCCAAGGGAAAAATAATATAGTATCCACAGCATATAGCTAAGCATAACAGTAAAATGACACATGCAAGAAAGCAAGTGAATAGGAGCATTGGTAATTGCAGTAACACAATGCAAGGTACCAGATTGATCTTAGCCATTGACTCAAATAGATATCAGCAATTTTGATGCCTGTCCAAGAACAATAAACAAGCTCAATATTCTCAATATCCTTAAATTGCAATCCCATAAATTTCTGATCACCTCATAATCGCAATGCAGAAAGTGAAATAACAATAGATCATAGAAAATGTGTCCAGGCTAAACTAAATTTATCTTCAAGAATTGATGGCTGCGGAGCACATGTTCCATTTCCCGTATAGAGTTAAAAATTGGGAGTATGCATTTTAAGAACATGCTGTACGTCAGTACATACATAGGAGTAGTGAACTACACAGAGTTTTCTTTCAAGTGCATATACTTATCAGAAAAGGCATAAACTACAGCTTTGTTCCCTGGATTAGATAACGGGTTGGTTATAGACTGGATAAAAGCTACTCAATTGTCATCTGTATAACTAATTTCTATTGGCAATATCTCAACAGTGCAAAAGCTCAAGCTAACAGAACAGACACACTACTATTTGTACTCAATACTCACTACTAATACTGTAACTAAGTACCAATTTGGTCGAGAACTAACAGATCCAGAACTATCAGATCAAATCCAAACAGATCAGGAACAACCCAAGATAGCACAGATCCAGCAATACCAGAACATGAACGACCTGTAGGCCAGTTGCTACGCTAGATGACAGTGGTGGCTCACCGGAAAGACGAGCAGGAAGAAGACGAGAGACTGGGCTAGCTGCCGTGCCGCCGATGCGGCTCCGCCCGGGGGGAGCAGCAGCTGCCGCCCACCTCCGCCCAGGGGAGCAGCCGCCGCGCCTCCGCACGGGGTGAGAAGCCACCACCGCGGAGCCGCAGCCGCCGCGCCTCCACACGGGGTGAGAAGCCACCACCGCGGCACCGATGCGGCTCTGCCCGGGGGAGCATCTGCCGCCGCCGCCGCACCTCCGCCCGCGGTGGATCTGAGGAGAGGGACACTGCGGGAGGGGGGCGGCGGAGCATTCTAGGGTGGCCGAGGCCGAGCTGCTTGGGCCTACGGCAGTGAGACGGAGGAGCGGCGGCCGAGCGAGAGGGCGTGGAGGGGGGGGAGGTGAGGAAAGAGCGGGCGGCGGAGGCGAGTGCGAGTCGCCTGGAGGGAGGGGGGGGGCTGAGGGGAGAATGGGCGGGTGAAGGGAGTGAGGGAGGGTTAGGGTTTCACGTTCTTTTATAGCACAGGGGCCGGATGATAGTCGTTGGATCGGCGATGGACGGTCAGAATCAGTTGGGCCATTTGGGCCGAATGGGCCTTAGTGTATTTCTTCTCAGAATAATATTTTTCTTTTTCTTTTTTCATTTTATTGCACCATTGTGAAGTAGCACATAAAAATAATTATCTTATATACACTTACTCATTTTTTATATATAATAGAATACGTATGAATTGTACTCAAGAAGTTCAAAAAATTTTAGAAGTGATTTACTATTTTCTATATGTTAAATGAATTTCCTCGGATTTCTTGGAAATAATTACAATTTGAACTACATGTATCTCAAGTATTATTTTAAAAATTGTGTAAAAATATTGTTTAAAGTATCTATAGCTATTTTAACTCATAACCTGAAAATAGATGTAAAGTTCAAATGTTTGATATGAATAATTCAAACTTCTACTTGCAATCCTATTATAAAATAATGTTAATAATACCTAAAACTTATCAAATAATACTAAAAGTTGACATGGAATCATTTTATCGATGTATAAGCTTGACATAAAAGTTTTATAAGATTTTACAAAAGTTGATTTATACATTGTTAATAAAATGGATACATTTCAAACATAACTTCTTATAACTTAAGTCAAACTTTGAGATTTGAATAGCCCATTACATTTTTGAACTCATATGAAACTCAAACTGGGATATATCCTTATGTTCACCAAACCATTACAAAATATGAAGTTAGATGACCAATTGTTATAGAAAAAATATGGTTTATCAATTATCTTTCGGTGCAAAAAAGAATAAATATAAAAACAAGAAGAAATTGAAAACAAGTACGAAAACAAAAGATATGATATGAAAGATCGCGATTTTAGAAAATTTCAGAAAAAAAGATCACCGAATTTGGAGTTTGTATGATGAAGAAATACTAATTACAAATTTTAGTTATAGATTAAAAAGAAAAAAAAGATGTTGAGGGGTGCAGCTAGGGCCGCCACGTGGCCCAACGTCCATATGTGGATCCGTGGCGAAGCAGTCAACTAATTGGGTGTTGCCACGTGATCAGCTTATATGAAATTGTATATATAATTTGCCATCCTTGTATAGACACAATCGAAGCAATAGCTCGATCGGTATGGCCCAAGCTAGTCTAACGCCAGGTCTCGAGGTCGATCCCTGCCCGCGCTCCTTTTTTTTGCCAGATTAACGGGCGCGCGGGAGGGACTTTGCGCGGCGGGCGGGCCGGGCGAGCGAGAGGCCCAGCTGCGCGGGAGGCCCAATGACTTGGCACGGCGGGCGGGCCGGCGTGCGGGAGACCGAGGTGACTGGCGCGCGGGCGGGCCGGTGTGCCACGCTGGAGGCCCATGACTTGGCAGCGGTGGTCCACGCGGCTGCGTTCCTCAAAAAACAAAATGACGTGGCTGTGCTAAAAAACAGATGTGGCGGCAATATAAAAAAGATAAAATGAGATGTAGATACAAAAGGTTCTATGGTGTAATGGTAAGTTTTGCACATGTGTAGCTTGAGGTCTCCTGTGAAGAGCATTTTTTTTGTCCTTTTGCGCCATATATTTTGCTGATTTAATTCCGCGAATTGTTCTTTTTCTCTTTTAATGCAATCTTGTGAAGTAACTTACAAAATAATATACATAAAATTCAAAACTATGTACCTCTAATAAAATTCAAAAATAAGCATAAAATTGTATTTTGACTCTTATGTTCCATATTAGTCCATGTTTTAGCCATAGATAAAGAATTAAATTGTTTACTAGTGATAATTCAACATTTTCCATTTTTTTATTTTATCCTATATATAAAATTTTCGCGGCATACTTGATAGGAAATGCCATAAGGATTATGATGATTCTTAGTTTATTGATAGTGACGATTTGCTAAAACGTCATTGTGTTATGGGCCAGACTGGCCTAATAGCCACTATTGTAAATCTATGACGAAAACTTGCGAATCGTCTCAGATCGTGCGCTACTATGACGTTTTTTTAAAATGTCACGAGAAAAACGTCATTGATCAACATATTTCTTGTAGTGACGAAGGCTGCTTGTCATCCCATTGCTTCATAAATGTTGGCGGCTGGTCTTGATTTAGTCTTTGGCTGGAACACCCTGCGTTTAAATTTTGCTTATGGCCCAGCTCTTCTCATGGAGCCAGCGACAGATACATGGCACCTCTATCTTATACAGGGCCGGTCCTGAGTTTTTAGGGGCCCGGGGCGTACCAAAATATTGAGGCCCCCTAATATAAACGTCAAATATAGAAAATTAATTAATATTAGTATCAAACTAAAAGAGTTTCGTTAACATTTCTTGATACGAAACTATTGATGCTCCCATCAATATTAATCTAGTCCAACATTTTATTGTTAATGCGAAAACTATCACTAACCGAAAACCAGTGCAAAGTTGCAAAAGAATTTGATGAATTTAAAGATAATCAGTCCTGATAATACAAACCCCGACCAATGCCCAATCAATCTATTTTCAATGATTAGTTATACTAAATGAATGCACAATATTTATATTCATAAACCAAACATTCAACATTTGTTGCTTAGCATCTCGCTCCAATAATATCACAAATCGCTGAAACTACCACGGTAAAAAGAAAGCAAACAAAAGACACATGACATGCTATAAGCGATCATAAAACATTGAATTTTATGGACCAGGCATGCATCATTAGTCTTTATGCGTTGGCAATAGTGCTAATCAACACTTACCGTGGCGGCATCATATATCACAGGATTCGCTCGGGCAGTTGAGCTCTCGGCTCTCGACGATGCGAGCGGCCCACGTCTCAGGCAGAGCTGAGAGGAGACGAGCAGGCCCACGTAGCGAAAAAATGAAGATGAAACAGATCGACAGAGTCACGGTCTCACGGACGCAGGACGCGGCAATCTCGCGTGCCTGCTAGACTCGAGAACGGTGCATACTCTATCGAGTATATATATATACTGTATAGATGTATAACTACGTACGTGGGGAGGGGCCCCTAGAGCTCGGGGGCCCTGGGCGGCCGCCCCGCTCGCCCCCCCCCCCCAGGGCCGGGCCTGCTCTTATACGTTAGTCCTCATTCACTACTACAAAACATAGATATTATAACATACACCCACATCCGTCAACGTGTTACAAACAAGTTTCACAGTAACACAATATTATGTGTTACAGGTGAAGATTGTAACACATGGCGCTTGCTTTGTAAAGTTGTGTTACAGACATAGATTATTGTAACACAAAGTTAATGTTACAGGCAAAGTGTTATAGAAATGTAGTGTGTTGTAACACATAATTAAAAGATGTGAAACGTGTTACAGTGTAAGCGTTACAAGGAAATATGCATAAGTTGCCTATCTCTTCCCAATATTACAAGTGTACACACACATAGGAAAACTAAAATGATTGCAAAAATTTGAACCCTCAACCTCTTACATTAATCATCCTTTATGCATCATCATTGATATAATATGGATGTTTTATTATTTTTTCTTTTCTTGTCTAAAACTTTGGTCAATCGCTAAAATTGTAAAGGGATTTTTTTGTTAATAGTGAAGACACGCAACTATAGGATTGATCAATGTCACCTGTCACAATCACTAGCGGAAGTTGGAAAAATTTGAAAAACAAAAACCATTTCTAGAATTTGAACCCACAACCTCCTCACCCAAATGACCCATCCTTACCATGTCACCATTGCATCATTACTGATACAATATGGAGTTTTTTTTACTGATCTTGTCTAAATCTTTGGTCAAGCACTATAATTGTAAATGGATTTGTTGTATGTTAATAATGAAGCCACGGTACTGTAGGATTGATTAGTGTCACCGGCAATAATCACTGGCAAAAGTTGGAAAAAATTTGAACAACAAAAGGCACTGCTAGAATTTGAACCCACAACCTCTTTCGCTTACATGATAAATCCTTACCAACTCACCTATGTCTCACTACTCATATATTTTGGCGTTTTAATTCTCTTTTACCGCTATTGTCCAAAACTTAGTTCAACCACGCTAAAATTGTAAAGGGATTTTTTTGTTAATAATAATGAAGACTTGCTACTATAGGATTGATCAGGCAAAAATTGAAAAATAAAATTATTGCTAGAATTAGAACCCACAACCTCTTAACTCAAATGACCCATCCTTACCATCTCACTTATGCCTTGTTATAGATATATTATGGAATTTTAAAATTATAACAATATTTTTGTAAAAAATGAATTCAAATGATCCATCCTTACCCTCTCACCTATACCTTGTTATAGATATATTATGGAATTTTAAAACTATAACGGGATTTTTTTTGTAAAAAATGAAGACTCGCTACTATAAGATCAATCATTGTCACCACTCTAAAAAATCATGGCTAGCATTTGAAACCAGGACCCCTTCGCTTAAATGGTCCATCCTTTGTTCCTTAATTATACCATCTCACCTACACCTCATTATTGGTGTTGTATGGAGCTTTATTTATTTTTTACCATTTTTGTCTAAAACATTGGTCAATCATTTAGGAGGCATCAAATAAAAAATTGTTAATATCGTCCAAACCAAACGAACTTATAAAATTATATCTCCATTTGAGTGTATATGAATTTGTTATAAGTTTCTGAATAATATAAAATATGTGCTGGTTCACAATACAAGCAGACACATTAGTCTCCAGAGGTATCATCTATGTTCTAGCTCCATGGTGGCTACAATCAAAGATCCGCCACCGATAATCATATATTGTTCACAAAAAGAAAAGATAATCATATATCTGTACCACCTCTAAATGATTGACACGGATCGGCCCTATGGATTAAAAGAACCCTGATATTAAATTTTAATTCTTTTATACAAATGAATTTTTACTTTTCAGTTGGTATAAAATATTTAATTGATCACACCCAAAAAATAGGACTGCAGACACGGTCTCCTAAGCCGAGCATATCTACGTGAAGCATGCTGCACAATATCTTTATTTTTGTTGGTTTCAAGATCAGATTTATCTATCTATTATTTATTATTAATCATAATGAAAACTCCAAAAATCCTAATGAGAAAACAACTTCCACGTCTTCCACTTTCCAATCTATGTATTCCGTAGTCGCTGCCGCCGCCTTCGCTCGTCCGTTCCCATGTAACCGCGCTGCCGCCGATCTGCTCCGATCCGTTCCCATAGCGCGGTTACATTGCCTCCAATGACGGGCCCTCTCCTCGCGCCTTCTTCACACGCCCCCACAAGTTCACACCATGCAGGCTTGCACGGCCTCCCTCGAGGTCGATCTCGCGCCCTCTCCAAAAACCCGAGCAGCGCGGCGCCTGCTGGCGCATGAGAAGCCTCTTCCTAGATCGGCACGGCCAGCGCGGTGTCGCCCTGACCCGGGAGGAAGCATTGTGGCTGCGCGTGGAGGTCTCCGTTCTGGTGGAGTCATGGTGTGCTGGCTCATGGGGGCGGCGGTGCCTAACTGCTGGTGCTCGTCGGTGCCGCGGACTTTGTGAAGAACAGACGAATAGGAGAACCAGCCGAGGGAGTAGCTGCCAAGCAAGCAGGTCAGGCCCACTGGCTTCTCTGATTTCGTGATCATTTTTCCTCTCTGATTTAGTGATAATTTTTTTGGTCGTTACGTAGAACTATGAGTCGTATCACTACCTAGATCAAATTTCAAGTGGAAATAAACACACTATCTGTATAGAGATTTTCTAATGACAATAGCTGAACAGCCCATGCATTGTAGTGGTGTGATTTATGATCTGATTATAAGCTTGAATGAAGTATTTAAATTCTAAATTATATGCCTTAAATATCACATTCTCTGCAATATGTTTTCTACTACTAACCACAGATTTGTCCTTTTTGTGAAACCTAATCTCTATTTGTCTTTAATATCCAGTTAACTAGGTGATTCCCCGCGCGTTGCTGCGGGAGAGAGAACACCAGTGGGATCCTCCCGAATTGCCGAGTAAATTGAGTTGGAATGCCAGAGGCCAAGCAATTGATCGAATGCAATCCACTGTTCCACTTCTCGGTGGCTGTTGGCTGCATATCAAGTGGGGAGATGACCATAAATTCATCACTGCTACCTATGCCGTGCTTCAAAGTGGGCTGCTGCGGTGCTGCAAATTTAATGTTTAGTGCTATTAGGTGGTGGTGTGGTGGTTAGTAAAGAACAGGGGAGACTGTTGATCTTCTTGCGGCTAGCTAGTAAAGAAGAGAGAGGGAAACCTATTGATTTGCCGAGATGCTGAAATGGATGCTGACGTGGCACGCTGAGGTTTGAGAGAAATAGTTAGTGGGTACCAATTATATAGTTGTTATAGATTTCAGATATGTGCACAAATGCTTGGTTGCTTAATCACCAGAACCAAGAGCTATTCGTCCCTGAATTATTCAAAGTGTATTTCTACTTATTTCATCCATGCTGTATAGCCAAAACACATCGCGTGCTACAAATAAGAAAAAGAAAACAGTGCCGTTCTCTGTCAGTATCCCTATGCAGCTTTTGCTGTCAACTTTTCATTGTCCGTTCCTAATCTTAAGTGGTCATGAGGTGATATAATTTGTTTCTTATATGAAGCATTATTATACTGCATGTCGATACAATTCTTAGCTTATAAGAACCAATTTTAAAATTAATCACTTGCTGAAATATCATGCGGGAAACACCAAAAGCCCATTGTATATGTAGATTACATTTTGTTTAATGAAGCACTGTAGTTGGTAATTATTGAAAGCATATATACATTTGATATGTTCAAATAGGAATGTAACATGAGTATTTGGTATGGTCATTTTGTGGGCCTTAACTATTCGTTATTATGAAATGGTCATTTATATATGGTGGATGGACTTTAAAAGAATTTATTTGTTTTTTCTAAATCTTTATCTTTACACTCTAAATTAATTGACTTTTTAGATATGTGCATACTTTACTTATATACTAGGAGTGCCAGCTTATATATTGTGCTATTTTAATGCAACATGGAATCCAGCAAGAGTAACAGTAGATATCAACAAACCTTTTGAATTAAAAGATTTATTTGTTTGAAATAAGGTATTTATATTTATACAATACCAGTGCAGAAGCTTGAGAATGATAAGATAGATAGCCATATTATAGGATAATTGTAAATCCATACAGGACCAATTGTACAAAGTGTATATCAATCATCCTATTGCATAAGGCATTCTATAACATCACTGGTGAGTCCCTTGCCAATGGACCACCGGTTGCTTAGCCTTTGATTTGAGTATGTTGCTTATGTAATGTTACAATAAGCTTTCTCTATACATGTTGAAAATATGATAAATGTTGTTATAACTTACAACTAGTTTTTGCTATGCAGGTTGAAATGATCAAAGGCTCAATCTTTATTTTTGGTTACGTACAAGAATAGATCAAGAACTATTGGACTGCGAGAATACTAGACACTATATTTGTTATATTCTCCTTCCTAGGAATAGAGTTTTAGTCTTTCTTCATTACTATGTAAATTTTCTATATGCAGTCATATTGCTATGTGTATATACTATTACATGAATGAAGTACTAAAATTGTTTGCTTTCCATGATCAATGAATGAAGTACTACAATTTGTTATTTGTGTGGTTATGAAATATGTCACGTTTGCTCAAAAAATTCAATGTCAACATTATATGTTATATGAAGTGTATAATAATTAATTATTGATAAATTTGAATGTGTTACTATAGGCAAACATTATGTTACAAAACCTATGTTCATTTGTTACAATATATTTCCTAACACAATGTGGAAGTGTTACTAGATATAAAAGAAGTGTTACTCAATAGAATCATAGTAACACATCATAAATGTTCCACTAGAAAGGTAAATGTGTTGCAGAGTAGGAACACTGTTTTTGGGCTGTAAGAACACATGTTTTATGTTCCAATAGATCTTGTAGAATAGGTAACACTAACAATATGTGTTACTAGTAGATCTTGTAACACTTTTATTGATATATAGGAACATAAGTTGGTGTTACTACATCCATGTTCTGTAGTAGTGATTTGGTATAGAAGTATTGACCTGGAGGTGCAACGTTTGGAATACTAATGGACGGGGTATTATATTGGTGAAGGTGTCTTATAGATGGCATCGGTGTGGAAAGAAGTATCCAGGAGGAGGGAGGTGACTACCTAGATTACTTTTTGCTTGATATTGCTGCGTTGGATTAACCAGTCTACTACACCTGTCCAGGGGAAAACACTCGACAGTTGGCACTTCCATGGAGCCACACTTCAAGCCACTTTTTGCATTAAGCAGGCTGGTCCTGAAGCTCGGTGAGTAACCAAAGACACGCTTTAACTGTGTAGTGCAGTTTTGCCAGGGCTACCGGCCTGGACGGATAATACTACAACTTTAGTTGATCTACAACAAGGCAGAGTACTACATCAAGCAATATGTTGCACATTATACACGGTACAAAGTCGAGATAAGATACATTTATTAGCCATGCAATGCAATACCCTTGAGCAACAGATAATGCACTACCAGAAAATTCATCATCCGCCCCGCCTATATGCCTCGGTGCTCTCAAGAACCGGTGCTAATGCAACATTAGCACCGGACGTAAAATTAGGGTGCCCCCGGGGACCCTTTAGCATTGGTTGGTAACACTAGCCGGTGCTAAAAGTCCCCTTTAGCACCGGTTGTTGTTACGATCCGGTGCTAAAGGGTCCCCCTCCTTTAGCACCGGGTGGTATTACGACCCGGTGCTAAAGGCCCTTTAGCACCGGGTCGTATTTACGAACCGGTGCTAATGTGGGTGTCACATGCTACTTCAAAAGGAGCGCATCTTTTATTTTATCATATGTACTGTGTAGGTGAGATGGTTAGGTGGGTGCACGCGCGTGAGCCAAGAGGTCTTGAGTTCGAATCCTGCAACACGCAAATATGCAAATATTTTTGTCTATTGCCCCCACCTTAGCACCGGAATATTAGCACCGGTTGGGAAACCCGGTGCTAAAGGGGCTTCCCAACCGGTTCTTGTAGTGATGGTTCACTATCAGAATAACTCACATCCGCACCACTCAAATGCCTCGGCGCCATTTGAACCCGGTGCTAAAGGTGCAATAGCACCGTGTCAAATAGCTAGGAGCGAAACGACGCACAACTGTGACCGTATGCAGCCCATTAGCACCGGGCCATAGTAAGACCCGGTGCTAAAGCTCCTAAATTAGCACCGGTGGTAGCTACCAACCGGTGCAAATGTGTCCAAACACATTTAGCACCGATTGATAGTTACAACCGGTGCTCATACCCACCTCCGACAGCAGCCACTCCCCTTCTCTTTTTTTATCTCCCATCCATCTCTTCTCCAACATTATATTCTCTTTCCCTTATCTCTTCCTCTTCCTCACATTTATCTCTTCCTCTCCAATCTCGCAGGCAGGGACGCACGAGCGGGCGAGCGGGGGCGCGCGACGCGCGGGCGCGGGACGCAGCGTGCTCGCGCGGGCAGGCGGCAGGCCTGCAAGGCGGGCGGATCTGCAGGCGGCGGAGCGCGCGCGCTCGCGAGCGGCGTTGGCAGGCCGGGCGTTCGTGGTAGGCAGATTTTTCTTCTTTTGTTTCATATGCGAGGTGTCTGATCTATGATGTGAGGTGTGTGCGGGCGTTCGATTTGTTTCCTATGTGAGGTGTGTGATTGCATTCTGTAATATGACAAGTGGATTAATGTTATGTTTAAACTATACATATGCAAGAAATAAATACATGTGTTATGAATTTTCTTGTTCTTCTGGTTCTTGAAGAAGATGTTCTTGTTCTTCTGGTTCTTGAAGAAGATGTTCCTGTTCTTCTGGTTCTTCAGATGTTCTTGTTCTTCCAGTTCTTCGAGAAGAACAGGAGAGAGAGGAGAGAGAAAAATGGATGAGGAGTATTTTTTTGGCGCGAAAAAAATCTTTAGCACCGGGTCGTATTTGGACCCGGTGCTAAAAGGTGTCTTTAGCACCGGTTATTTTGCCCGGTGCTAAAGGACACTCGTTTTAGCCTCGGATGATTGGCACCGGGTGGGAAAGCCCTTTGGCCACCCGGTGCCAAAGGGCTTTCCCACCCGGTGCCAATGTTAACAATTTTGGTAGTGGTTAGCTAGAAGTTTCATACTCTAATTAAAATCATCATAGCCTGTAAACCCAAATTAAGCGTATAGAGTGGCGGCTATATGCACGGTCTCCTTTCGCCATAAATTAAAAAAGATTGGTCAATATTTTGTAGGAAATGAGTTAGGGCACGTACAGCCCTTAGACAGTAGATCGTCTGTAGAACCTCGAACTGTGCACATACACAGACACACATACACAGACAGATGTACAGACAGCTCATACAGCCCATAGACAGAGAAGCCGTCTGTAAGCTGTTTAATGCTTTACATGAAGCTTAAGATCAACTACAAATGCATTTGTGTATATCATTGTGTGGCTATTTGATTGAATAACATCTCGTTGCACATGCATATAGTATGAAAATAGTACCACATTCACATACAGATAATAGTGGAGCAAGTTCACATCTCTTCACATTCACAATCGGTTACCAGTGGAACACACACAACACTTCGCATTCACATTAAGCATTTAGAAACTGATACTAGTGCAAATTGATGGACAAATAGTAGTGCAAATTGATGACAAATATTGATAGGCACAGGTTCACCTTTGACATGAAACTGACGCACATCTATTCACCTTTGACTGAAGCATTGCATTCACCTTTGACATTCAGCATTCAGAAGATACAACATTCATAGAAATATTTAGAAAAATGTATATGGCCTCTAGTTTCAGAGATTGCTACCAGATAGCTCATTCAGAGACATTCAGAAATTCAGCACAAGTTCACAGGATAAAAAAAGTATTTAGCCAAAATTGTAATACAGCTAGATCCAAAATTATAGCACACATCCTAAATTAGATGGAACCAGTATTTATTCATCTATGGCAAAAGTGTATGGAGAGCAAGAGACTAGTTTTAAGTGTATGGAAAAAATTCAGAGTGTTCCAACAGGTAGAGCCAAAATTGGAAGACAATTGGGCAATGTCGTACGTAATGGCGTCCTGGAGCAGACAACATCATTTGAGCAGACAACAGATCCAAGTAGAAGCTGGTGGTGCCTGAAGGGGAATTGGCTCCCTTCTCTACGGCGTAGCCATAAATTTCAACAGGTGGCGAGCGCCAAATGGTAAAGATAACGAATATACAGGTTCAGATAACATTCAGAGGTTCTGAAATAAAAAGCAGGGACACATGTTTTCAGATATTTGACAGCATTCAAAAATTTTCAATTTTCAGAGACTAGTGCAAATTCAGTTGACATTCAGTACAGGCACTACATTCAGAAACATATACCAATCATTCAGGTACTGGATTCAGTTTGCACCAACACAAGAATAAATACCATTACATTCAGTTGCACCATGGCTGGAGTGCATTCACATCCACCAGATAAATACCATTGCATTCAGTTTGCATTTGCACCATGGCTGTAGTGCATTCAGATCCACCAGATAAATACCATTGCATTCAGTTTGCTCCATGGCTGCAGTGCATTCACATTCAATCCAGCAGCCTGGTACAAAAAATACTTCAGTAAGCATCATGCAAAAAAACAGTAAAACTCTTTTAAATTAGCTTCATCAACAGTTCAGCTTTTGCATTTCACAACTACCTGGCTCCAGATTTAAACAACATAGCAAAGTATTCAAGCTTCTGTTCGCAATCAGAAAATGCATTCAGCAGTGCAAGTTTAATTGTGTGTACCTTCAAACGCTGCAATCTTCTCCTGCTGCATGCTGACTTGAAAGCTGCAGCAGCAGCAAGGAGGAGAAGGCCGAGGTTGCAGGGGCTTCGCACGGCGTGTGGGAACAGCGGCGACGAGACGCGGGGCCTCCCGGCCGTTGTCTAGGCTTGCGCGATGGCGCGCGCGGCACAGAGCCACGGCCGCCCTTGCCCTTGCCCTTGCCAGATGATGGGAATTGATGAGATCGTGTGGTCTGTTCCTGGCTTCTTGCAACTGTAGTCTCTCTGCACTTCGGACTCTCCCGCGGTCCTGGGATGTTCTCCATGATCAACAACTCAACATCTCCATAGCAAATCATCATCTCAATGTCTGAAGGCTTTTGCTAAGGTACTCCGAAATATATATGGACCGTTGATCTCATAAGCTATTACCTCTCCAGAGGTAATATGTTAATTAGTTAAAAATAGAAGAAAATATGAGAAAAGAAAAAAAGCAAGAAGTGGGCGTCATGGGCAAGGCATGGCCTGTACGAGACTATTGGATGACGTGGTGGGTCCTGTAGGTGAGCATTCCGTGCCTCCGCTGTTAGCGCGTATGAGAGTGTTGCATTCATAATTTTTTTTTGTTACAAACGTGAGTGGGCGTCGTGGGCATGGCTCTGCGCCTATGCTCGGAATTGCTTGTCTCCCAGTCTGAATTCTGTATTTGCACAAAGAGAAAATCATGAGACTTCCATGGTCATTCACTGTTCCTTCATCGAATACCTTTCTTTTACATGTACACAAAAAAACCAGAACAAGAAAAATGAGGACTAGCACACCAATCACTGATACAAAAGCCACCTTTTTCCGAATAGAAAACGGAGCTGCTCTAGAACTTGCTTGTTCTTGTTCGGTCCCTATACATATGTACATACGATGGATTTTGCTAAGTTACTCCTGAGTGAATGTGGACCGTAGATTTAATGATATATTATCTCCTATGAGGTAATAGGTTTAATACTTATACCCTCCGCGATGCTGCGGAAATTTTTGAAACAAAATGTTAACGTGAAATTTGAAAATAAAAACACTAAAGCAATTGCATAATAATATTTTTTACAATGATATTAATAATCAGATATGCTGCTACTACTTTGGTAGGGTGCGCCGGCAGGTAGACTTCATCAAATTGCAATCCGGCCGTAGCCACATTTAGCCCCTTTTCCCGTACCAGGAACGCCTCCTGCACGTTCTTGTCATTATCCACGAACTCTGCCCCTCTACTGCTCAATGTGCCTCCGTGCTGCACGAGTAGCGGTTAGGGATGGCGTGATTAGCGAATCTTTTTCTCTAATTACGTTAATTGTTTAAATGTTTTAATTATTGAAAAAAACGACGGTTCTGAACTTCTGATTCTTTTGAAGTCTTACCTCCTAGGAGGTAACCGGTGTACCGTAGCACTGCCCATGTCTGAATCGCAGAGGGAGTCAGGTCGTGAATTGACCATGATCTCCATAACAATATTGTTTCCAACTTAACGGTGCGAAAAATTGAAAATGCGACCACTTTAGAAAAACTGATAATCTCCGTAATGCGCAGAGAAGCCCAGATAAACCACTGTACTCTGTTTTGTCACGCGTCCCTGATGAAAGCGCTGCTAGCCAGCGATATATAGGTAAAATAACCAGCAGAGCTTTTAATTTTGTGCTGATATATACCCTTTTGGAATATCATATAAAGTCTTCATAGTTTAATTTTGTTTAGTTAGGATCAACACTAATTGCTAGATGCTTGAAGTTATAAAATGAAGATGATAATTGTGCTGGAAAACAAAAGTAGTGTGAAGAACTACGCATCAACATATGTCAGATTGTCAGTGTCAGAGGTAAAGCGACATCCAAATTAATTGTAATATGATTACAGAAAAAACTTGTAGGTAGCTCGTTCTCGGATATAGAGAACTGAGAAGACATGCCACGTCTTAGCCTTGCAAATGTACAATTTTGTAGTTCAAGAGCAACGGTTCTAATATAACACGTTGAGACCAAACACATTTTAATGCTAGCTGAATAGTATACCTACCTAAGTTATTGTCCACGATAGGCAGAAACAGATAAAACATTGCAACTAAAGGAAACTAATATAATTAACAACCAGTCTCTCTTTCGCTTGGAGTGGAGAGAGGCGAGAATGAAGAGTTTCATCACAGTGATCTCTCTGAGCTTGTATGGTCAAATGGGTACGGGAGGCATTGAGAATTCCCATTGACGTTCGTGGAAACAGAGCAGAGATCAAGCAGGATAGGGATGCAATCATGCGAGCCGGGAGGGTTTTGCTGCAACACTGCTGGGCAGGCCCTTTGCAGCCGGAGTGGATGCGGCCATCTGAAACCCGCCCACCTTGCGAGCCTACTTGCATTACGAGCTAATGGTGGTAATCCTAAGTCATAAGGATTTATACCATTATGCGGCTACACGGACACCTGACCACATAGATAAATGTTTTGTTTGCACTATTTCAATTTTGCAGCACAAACAATCTGTTTTGTAAATTAAATTATCTTTGAATCATGCAATTTAACAGCTGTTTCAATACTGCAAAACATCAAAGGGCTCTTGGTGAAGAAAAAAAGGATCCAGGAACGTAGATCCTTTGATGGTCTTATATCTCCCATTTGAGATAAGGTACTCAGATTGAGTCATTGAGACGATAATTGTTGTTCTTGAAAACAGCACAGACCTTTCATGGCTGTGGTCAATTCACATACCATCACACTCCTCCATTACTTGTTTTCTTTTTTTTTCGTGAAAAAATAAGATGGTTTAATGCAGAAAGAAAATGTAGCAAACAAAGAAAAAAAATAAATACGGGTTGGTGAACATTATTAGCAAAATATGTGCCAGGGTAAATTGCAAAATTCAAGCAATCAAATAATGCAACCATGGCCAGGCTAGCCCATTCTACCAAACAGTAGACAAACCAATCCCATCCCTTCAAAATGGAAGAAGTTGAGCATCAAAAGCGTCAAGCGTCTTAGTTACAAACTTACTACAGCAAGGCCGATAGGAAAGAGAGGAATCAAGAAAAGATGTTGAACATTAACGGAGTGGCGCACAACTTCTCGGTATAATCCTCTGCCCTTTGCCTGTCTCTGGAGTTAAATCTTGTGTCATCTTCATGAGGCTGTGGTTGAGGATCTTCAGTATACCACGGATGATCTGCAAGAAATGATGTCCTGCGTTAGGGCTGTTTAGGAAACAAAGGCGCTCCATGAGCCAACTTCTTTGTGGGACTTGTCGGACTCGGGAACTACACGGTTATGTGTGGAGTCTTTGAAGCCTTCAGTTTTTAAGTCAGGAAATGACAAATTTTTGACACATGTGTAGCGGAGAGAGAAACTAAGGATAAGTTAGGGAAAGGGAGGCAATAGGAATTAAAGTTTAAGCATTACTGAATCTACTTAATTGATGTCAGCAATCCAAACTTTGGTGCTGAAAAGTACTGCTACACCACAAAAAGTCTGTGGTACATGTAGTAGTTTATAAATAATTAGGCATCCTTAGGAATTTAAAAAATTAGAATGACCACAGTAAGAAGCTTTGAAATTTTCTAGATGGTCGTTGGATCATTTATGTTATGAGTTATTCATACATTGTACATTTTTTTTGCAAAAAGTAGCTTTATACATTGCAAATGTAAAGCACTTCCTTGTGGATAGGCCGGGTTTATGAAACAACTTAGTGTTAAAATTAGAGTTACTTATTGTAAATGCCCGGTCAGTTTTCCATCTGCAGTGATGTAGTTTATGCAGAACCCAGTGATGGTGAAAATTAATTCCATGGTGTCTTCTTATAAAAAAATAGCCAATAGGAAAGGGAATGCAACTGAACTTTAAGCTTACACTCCATCACTGACACCTGTTCTAATTAAGCATCCCAAGTTTGGTGCAAGAGGAAAGCCAGGTACCAAGAATCGATGTTTAAGCCATATAATTCTTTGGACCAAGAACTACATCAAGAAGAGAGGCTGACCGGATCCGCGATACCATGTACCCTGCCTACGCCCTGCATGTTGACCGATAATTGCTTGGCCCAACCGGCTCGCACCCTTCAGGACGCACCAAAAGCTTTGAGTGACCACACAATTGAAGGATTTTCTTTCTAGACAGTCGATCAACACGTTCCCGATCTATGAAACCGGCCACTCAGTGATCCTGCAAACTGAAGTGTAGGCCGGAGGAGCCTAAACCAAACTTCCCTGGAGTATGAGGACACGATCAAAAGATGTATTACCGGAATAGCACGCCGAACGAAAACCATGCAGAGACGACAGCAGAAGCACCACTGATAGACTCCAATTGCCCGAGCGAGCGGCGGCGCACGACAGATACATCAAAACTCTATTTTTCTGCATGGCCTCGTGCCAATCACGTTTTACCACTAGCTAGCAAATATTGTGTAAACCAAATCGAACATGAGGCAGAAAAAAATCAATGGCGCCAACCAGCGATCTTCACTATAAATAGATAGTTACAACGCATTGAAGTCGTCTTCTGCTCCCATGCAGCTTAGGTATGAGCTAGTACCCAACTCTAAAACCAATATAAGAGACAACTCTTCCAATGATCTGGCTCTTAGCACATTGCTGGTAACATGAATGACCCTACACATCATCCTCATACAATCTCGAAGTACGTGTATGAGACTATCTCATGATCAAGAGACAACTCTTCTCCCTCTTCAATTAAAATATAACCGGAACTGTAGGCTCTATAGACTTCCCCACAATACTTACACTATAATTCGGCATAATCAATATACGACGTATTAATTATTTAGGTCCACAATAGATAACATGCATATCCTTATTTAAGGGTTAATTGCAAACAACTAGTTTGTATTTCAAATGGAGCCGAGGGAGGCAGAAAATGCTAAGTGTTACCACTGGAGTGTTTTTATTTACTAGGAGTGCCCAACGGGAACGGAAGGCATCGAGAGTTTCCCTTGGCCCTGGTAAAGGTACAGCTGGGATCATGAATGCTTGAGAGCCGTGGGCACCAATTCTCGGCCATAATACTCCCGGCCATCACACCCACAACAAAAGGTAATTTACTAGATTAATCTATGAAGCAAGTACTATAAATTCTTTATTATGTTAACTTCTATTTTCTTTGTTGAAAAAAAACCAAACAGCCCTTCAAGGTGACAGTAGGGATCGAGCATCATAAATCGCGACCAGAAAGCACAAGTCCTGGTGGAGAAGTTGCTGGGTTTGGCAACCTTAGGCTGGCTCTCCGGTGCTCTGACACATCTTTGTTGTCCTTCGTGGCATGTGATACCACGGGGACGACCTGATCCTAACCCTGCGGTTTTATGGTACCTGTTGATTTTATTTGTGATCTCAAGAAGACCGGTCACATACTCACATATGTGCTATCCACCTCTGTCACAGTATACATTTCATTTCAATCATGGTGGATGAGCAGAAACGAATGTATGCCAAAAACATAACCACGTCGAGCCATCGTCAGGGAGTTATTCACTGTGTATTCGTAGAAGCATCTTAAGAATCATACCCAGGCTGCTAACATATCGGTCTTCCGTGTAAAACTTTGCACAAGAATCTCCAGATCTGCCGGTGCTCTGCTCAGTCCTTCGGAGGTGCTCATAGAGATAGGGTTTGCGTACGTGTATTCATAGGGGTGAGTGTGCGTGCGTGTGTGAGCGTCTGCGTTGTACTGTGTAATCTAAAAAAAAGGATAGAACTTGAGTGTTGGAATGCTGGACAGTATGTTCTTGCTGCGCTGCTGGTGAGATACGGCTCTGGAGATTTGATGTGAGTGTTCCATGTAAGAGGGAGCTTGCTGAACCGCCAGTGGCGGAGCTAGAAATTGATTGAAGGGTATGCACTCAATATTTTTTTTCTATACAAAACGTTGAATACGAAAACGTCGGATACGGAGCACAGGAGCAGAGCTACGCGCCGCATGCAACAAAACGTTGGAGGGATTGGCCAGACGAGCAGCGGCAGGAGCGCATCCATATGGGCTGTTGTTTCTTCGTTTTGCATATGGGCTATACCGTTGGGCTGGATTCTATGGGGTATGCCTCGGCCCACCTGCCATACCCTGTAGATCCGCCCATGGAACCGTGGTCTCCTGACCAGTATAGTGAGAGAAGATTGCTGGCAGAGCATGGTGTAATGGTCCGATGGAGCACCAGTTATCAAACCAGAAGGAAGTGGTAGCACCATTGCCCACTTGAACTAAGGTAATAGCTCTATACAGGGGTATCAGCTTGACAACAGTATCCCACATGGGAGTTGAAGTTGTAGTTTCGTTGAGCCCATGTCGGAAATGCTGGTTTTGTCAGGCCACCCAACGAGCCCATGGATAATTTGGCTGACATGAGTTTTTGCACCATTTGAGCAGGAGACTGAAGTTTCGTGAATAGATATCCTTTAGGCAAAAGCCCCCTTCGTCCTTTGAGCAGCAAACTGAGGTCCAAGCTACATGGCAATCCTCTGCACTACACCCAACGGCTCCCTGCTTGCTTCCAGAACATGACATGATGGGTTTTATGAGTTTATCCTTGACAGCAACGATGTTCTTAGGAAATTCATGGACTGACAAATATATAGCATGAACAAGGAGTGCCGAGAGAACAGCATCAGTGAGTGTGAGCCGTCTTCATTGTTGATTCCGTTTGTAGCTAAGATCTGTAAATAATAAATAACCTACTAGGATATATACCATAGATATTAAATGGTAGATGTTGGTCTTATATATAGGAAACCGAGGCATTTGGAGACCAATACAACGTGGTCTCAAAAAAAGAAACCAATACAATGTTCTTATCACGATGGTAGGTGATGGTCAAATAGGAAAGGGAGGCATTTGGAAACCTAGACAACACCAACAGTTTCGACATGTCCAAGGAACCATCCTGTGGCTATTCCCCTTGCCTGGATAACTATAGTTCACTATTATCTGACTCACATGAACCTCTCAATGCCGTGCTAATTCCCATGTATAGATCTACTAATTTCCATATACATGCTCTACTAATTTCTATACATTGTATAAGTAATATATGTATACATTGTTGTTTTCTTCCTTCCAACTCACCCCAAATGTCTCCTATACTTGAAGTTGAGGCCCAATTACTCAGTTAGGGATTTCAAACACTTGCTGATCTAACAAGTGAATTGTTTAGGTAAATATTCATCTTATCCTATGGTGGGTAGGTTGTTAAAATTAGTCTTAACTCTTTTGGTATCAACTGCAACCACTGAGAGATGCTTCTTAGCTATGAAACTTGTGACGATACGTCTTTGATGTAGAATGGGAGATGGATTTCTGCGAGATTGTTTGGTAATTTATATCGAGAAGGAATTGGCTGCATCAATTAGTACTTCCTCCGTCCCACAATATAAGCATTTTTCGATTTTCGTATATCATATTTGACCATCCGTCTTATTTAAAATTTTTATGAATATATTATTTATTTTGCTATAACTTGTTTTATCATTAGGTATACTTCAAGTGTGACTTATTTGTTTTATATTTTTATAAATTTTTTTGAATAAGACGAATGGTCAAACGTGATGTCTGAAAGTCAACAAATGCTTATATTTCAGGACGGAGAGAGTACTAATGATATTATTTCTTGGTAGCCGTAGAGCTAAATTTACGGTAACCTTTCACCAAATACTTGATACTGCACTCACACGGTCCGTGCAAGGATTCAGGCCTTGACTCTGTCGTTTTACTAGCTAATAAATTGATTACTGGAAGGAAAATGGATATGCATGCATTTGTTTGACTTGCTTAAATTATACACTGTACAAAGTCAATAAGGTAAGATACATTTATTATCTACGCAATGCAATACCCTTGAACAACAGATAATGGTTACCTAGAAGTTTCATACTCCAACTAAAATCATCATAGCCTGGAAACCCAAATTACGCAGTGCGTAGCTACAGAGTGGCAGCCTTATTCGGTGTCTCCTTTTGCCACAAATTAAAAAAGATTGGTGAATATTTTGTAACAAATGAGTTATGTCCATCCTCCTGCTCAGGGTAATTAAAATGCAAACACATCGCCCTGGCCTCATTCTAGCAGGCTATATCTAGCTAGCAGGCCAACAACAAACCTTATTACCTTATAGATTTGTTGGAGAAGAAGTGAAAGGCCGAGAGGGTAGCTAGTGAGGATAGTAAAAGTTACATTTTTAATAAAAAGGTTATCTTCATCAGTGGATCCTAGCTATATAGAAATGAGAGGCATCATGAATATCTGGTTCACGTCGGTGTCCACACCTGTTGAGCATCTATGCCCCAAGCTGCCACATCTCTCTTTCCAGCAGACGAGGGCTTTGGTTCTCGCTGACGATGACCAGGCTCCCACCTTTGAGCAGCCGCGTGAGGATACCAACAGTATGGTGGGATGAGAATAGCAGCTGCCGGAGTGGTGCGAAGAGGAGTTTGGCTGCGTGCAATTGTTCCTACGAGATGGCCATGACATGCTCGTGGTGGCTGTCGATGCAGAGGGAGAACCTAGAATAGAGAGCAGAGCCACACAGCCCTGCTGCACGAAGGCTGAATGTCAGCCCATTGCTTTTTAAATGCGGGCGGCTGGTCGTGATTTCATCTTTGGTTGTAACACCCGCGTTCAAAATTGGTTTATGGCCCAGCTCTTCTCGTGGAGCCAACGGCAAACGCATAGAATCACTCTTTCACATTAGTCCTTGTTTCGTATATAAATATTAACTTGGAGGTGTAAATGTTTAGTAATTTTTTTTCGAAATGGGAAGCTTTATTAAATTCAAGTAGCATTACATCAAGATGATACAATCGTATTTGAAGATCTCGCAGCCTCTGCGTGATCGCATTTGGAGGTGCAAAGGTTTAGAATAGTAATGGATGGGGTATTATATTGGGGACGGTGTCCTAGATGGCATGATCGGTGCGGAAAGAAGTTTCCAGCAGGAGGGAGGTGACTATCTAGATTACTTTTTGCTTGACATTGCTGCGTTCGAGTAACCAGTCTACTACACCTGGCCAGGCCCGGCCCTGGGGGGGTCGAGCAGTGCAGCCGCACCGGGCCCCCTAAAGGAAGGGGCCCCTCCCCATGTATGTATATACAGTGTATGTATGTATTAGACAGCAGTACTTTTGGTATGTCTAGTTGTTGTTGTTTAGCTGGGCCAGCCACCGATAGGCCCAAAAGGAAAATGATCGGCCCACTGCCCAGATTAGAACCTAGAAGCATGGAAAGCAAACAGGCCTGAACGCAAATCTCTCCAAAGTCCAACTTAATTGTTTTGATTTCCATCCACGACGCGTACTGCGGATGCACGCGCCGCGCCGCCGTCGACTCATCTTCGGCCGCCGACTCATCTTCAACTCGACTAATACTTTCATCGATCTGAGTTCTGACGATCTGCTCACAGCGTGAGGGTGCTTTATCAAAATCGAATCATTTATCATCGGCCACGGCAGCTGCCAAAGAACAGGAGTATTGACATATTGTAACTAGGTAATTCTCTAATTTTGCTAGATTGATCCAATATTGCAATACCTTTATTACAAAACTTATTTTGTTTTTAACAATTGCAGGGGCATCATGTCATCTAGAAAGCATGCATCAGGCAATGAGAAAAGGAAAAAGAGAAAACGGACAGAGGAGTTCATAAGATCACAGAGAGGATCCATTGAAAATTTTTTTAAGAGTAGTGCAAGCACTTCGACAAATCCAGATAATTGGGCAATAGTTGCTGTGGAGGAACAAAATAATACTAATCCTGAAGAACAGAGCCCTGCCCCTACAGAAGATAATATCGGCATCAACACTGATGATAACAATGTGAGTGATCATGAACCCTCTGCTGGTGTAGATGACGAACCAATTTTTACTCCAGATATGCATGATCCAGTAAATTGGGATAATCTTAGTAACAAAACAAGGGACATATTAGTGGAGAAGGACCTATAAGAGAAGAAAAATATTGTGTTTCCTTTGGATGCCAACTCAAGACATTTTTCGTACACCCATTACTCTAGAAAAATGAGCAATGGAGAGGTACGTGACAGGAAATTGCTAGTCTATTCAAAACATGTTGACAAAGTGTTTTGCTTTTGCTGTAAGCTTTTTGGTTCTAAAAACTGCAAGAGTTCATTGGGACATGATGGGTTCAGAGATTGGAGACATACTAGTGAGAGGTTGAAAGAGCATGAAGCTAGCATTGATCATGTTACCAACATGATCGCTTGGAATAAATTGAGAGTTAGATTAAGCAAACAAGAGACAATTGACAAGGAGTTACAACGAGAAATTACAAGGGAGAAAGAACGCATAAGGCAAGTTATGTTAAGAATAATTGCTGTTGTGAAATTTCTTGGTAAACGCAGTTTAGCTTTTAGAGGATCTAATGAGCAACTTTACAATGACCTTAATGGTAATTTCTTAGCTTGTGTTGAGATGATTGCAGAATTTGACCCAGTAATGCGAGACCACCTTAGACGTATCGAGAGCAAAGAGATGAAATATCATTACCTTAGTCATAAAATTCAGAATGAGTTGATTTCTCTTATGGCTTTGACATTACAAGATCTATCATAAAGACTGTTAAAGATGCCAAATATTTCTCGGTTATCCTTGATTGTACCCCAGATGTGAGTCATCAAGAACAGATGAGTTTGTTGGTTCGATGTGTTGACATGACTGATGGGAAAATAAAAGTTGCGGAGTACTTTCTTGGTTTTCTGAAGGTGGTTGACACATCTGGTGAAGGACTTTTCAATGCATTGTGTGATGCTATCAAGTCATTTGGTCTTAATATTGATGATATTAGAGGTCAAGGTTATGATAATGGATCTAATATGAAAGGAAAACATAAAGGGGTAAAAAGAAGGTTGCTGGATATAAATCCAAGAGCTTTGTACATGCCATGTGCTTGCCATAGTCTTAATCTTACTCTTTGTGATATGGCTAAATCTTGCAGTAGAGCTATCACATTCTTTGGAGTTGTGCAGAGGATATATGTATTATTTTCTAGTTCTACAAAAAGATGGAATGTTTTGCTTGGACGTGTTAAAGATTTAACTGTGAAATCATTGAGCAATACTTGATGGGAGAGTCGAATTAAAAGTGTCAAAGCCATTAGGTATCAAGCTCCTAAACTAAGGGAGGCTCTGCTATGGTTAAGTGAAGATAGAGATACTGAACCCAAGGATAGGAGTGATGCAAAAAATTTATTTGATATTCTTGGCAGCTTTGAGTTCATACTTGGTATGGTTATTTGGCATGACATTTTGTTTGCTGTAAACACTGTGAGCAAGAAATTGCAATCACCGTCCATGTGCATTGATTCTACTTTGCAACAGATAGAAGGTATGGTGAAGTACTTTAACACCTATAGAAATGAAGGGTTCACTTCTAGTTTGATTATTGGCAAAGAGATTGCATTAGAAATGGGTGTAGAGCCATCACTTCCGGTAAAGCGTCGTGCTACTAGGAAGAAACAGTATGATGAAACTGATTGTGAGGAAGCAATTTTGCAAGCTGAGAAGGACTTTGAAGTTAATTATTTTATTGTTATGGTTGATCTGGCAATTAAGTCATTGGAAAGAAGATTTGAGGAACTACAATCATTCAAAGGTATATTTGGGTTTTTAATGAGTTCAACAACCTTGAAGTCATTGGAGGCTACTGAAATAAAAGATCATTGCACTAAGTTTGCAGAAACATTCTCTATGGATGGTTCGTCTGATGTTGAGATAAATGATTTGATTTCGGAGTTAAGTGTTATGCAGTTCACTTTGCCAGATAGACCAATGTCTGCTATGGAAGTTTTTGAGTTTGTCACCGAAGCTGATTGCTATCCTAATATTTCTATTGCTTATCGAATCTTATTTACTGTGCCTGTGACTGTGGCATCTGCTGAAAGAAGCTTTTCAAAATTGAAATTATTGAAGAATTATTTGAGGTCCACAATGTCTCAAGAAAGATTAAATGGGTTGGCAACTTTATGCATTGAGAAGAAACAATTGGATCGGATTGATACTGATGCCATTGTCGATGACTTCGCATCTAGAAATGTTAGAAGAAATTTTTAAGGTAAAATATATAAATTATTTGATATGAATATTACTTTTACACAAATTTAAGAGTTATATTTACGGTTACATCATTATTAGCACTACTACTATATACTATAAAAGGGCCCCTAATTTTAGTTTTGCCCTGGGCCACCAGAATCCCAGGACCGGGCCTGCACCTGGCCAAGGGAAAACACTCGACAGTTGGTCGGCAATTTCGTGAAGCTTGGTGGAAACCAAAGACTCCATGTAATTCAGTTTTTCCAGGTTATTGGCCTGGATAGTTAATATTACAACTTTAGTATTAATAGTAACTAGGTGATACCCCGCGCGTTGCTGCGGAATTTGTTGAACAAAATTTTAAAGTGAAACATGAAAGTATAAACACCAAATTGATTGCATTGCAACGTTCTTTAGTAAACATTATACATGGAAGTATGATTGATCATACATGTATGTTTCAGCTTAAGCAAGCTGCATGGCAGGTTGCC
>OAMR01000013.1:2278167-2298095 GCA_900205405.1 Echinochloa crus-galli | reverse complement strand
GTAATTTGTAATTGCTACTCACAAAAATGTGGTCACAGAAAATCGGTTGAAGAATAAATAGATTGTCTAGTGGATGATGGCATGGCTTATAGTGGATAGTGATGTGGCGCATAGTGAATGATGATGTGGAATGGTTGCATGTTGAGAGAAATCTAACCATGTTTGTTAGTGGGTACCAATTATATAGGTTATATAGATTTAGTGAGCCATGATGTCCAATGGGAATGGGAGGCATTGATGATCCATGTCAAAGCAAGAGAGATGACAGCCGCCAGCATGCCAGATGATGGGAATTGATGAGATCGTGTGGTCTGTTCTTGCAACTGTTGTTTTCTCTGTACTTCAGAGAGACAACAGTCCTTCATTATCTACAAAAAAAAATCGGAGTCTTCCGCTGTCCAGGGATGTGTCAACAACTTAACATCTCCATAGGAAATCAGGATCTCCATGTCTGAGTCGCCGAGGGAGTCTGAATTGACCATGACTTTCATTGTTTCCAACGGTGCCAAAAATTGAAAACATGAACTACTTTAAAAAAACTGATAATCTCCGTAAAGAACAGAGAAGCCAGATGTACCACTGTACTCTGTTTGTCCCACATCCCTGACGAAAGAGCTGCAAGCCAGCGATATCTTGGTAAAAGAACCAGCGCATTTAACACTACAAGAAACCATTTAATTTATGACGAAATCATTTCGTCCCAGATCATTGAAAAGTCGTCATAAAACGGTATTTGTGATGTTTTCAGAAAACCTCATGGATTGAGCGTCATAGATTAAATCGCGTGACGGTTTAACAAAATTCGTCACAGATTACAGCGATCTATGACGTTTGTTAATCGTCATAGATTGACCTTGAGCCCACGAAGCCCAGGCCCAATGTTTATGACGAAATTAAACGTCACAAACAGTTTCCATGTAGACTACTATTCGTCACGGATTGAGTAGCCATGTCACCACTGTTGCTGACGTGGCAGCCACCGTGGACGTGGCAGAAACAGTGGAAGCTACCGTGGACGCGGACGTGGCAGAAACAGTGGAAGCCACCGTGGACGCGGACGTGGCAGAAACAGTGGACGCTGACATGGCAGACATGTGGATGCTGACGTGGATTCCCTTTTTTAAGCATATTTTGTTATGGGCTTAGCCCAGGTCACAAAAAAGACAGCAGTCATTTCGGCCCAATAGACATACCAAGTTTTGAGCTATTTTAGCCCAAGAGACATATTTTTCAGCACATGTATCAAAATTACATAATACATAAGTGAATTACAACATATATGAAAATCACTATCTCAGGTTATATTCAGATACACATCGAAATAGCTAGTTACAATGATGTTTCATTCTTGCATCCATTGGACATTCTATCAATAATCTGCAACCAAAATAAAAATATCCATCAACACAGATATATATACATGCACAATCAACCAAAAATCCAACTACTGTTTACTGCTAACACCGACAAAACTTGAGATACTAAGTAACAAATCAAATCTCAAAGGTACTGAAACTAAGTATGCTTGCTGTTCGCAAAACTTGTGACACAAGGGCAAGCTGCTACTCAAGATCACAATAAAATTAAATGATCAGGCTTGCAAAAAATGGCTTATTTCCTGAACTTACAAAGATTAGACAAGCAACAAAGCCATCTCAAGGTAATTAAAAAGCACTAGTATGGAATAAGATAATTACTAAGACAAGACACAGGGAACAGCACAAAAGGACACGTCAACACTCAGTCACTTGTTCAATGGAATGACTTACTGCCAGTATTACCAAAAGAGACAGCATGATGGCATCCCAAGCAGTCAGGTACATGTTGCTAGATCTGTCATTGATTTCAAAAATCGTAAATACGAATTTAGAAGAGTACTCAGACAACACAAACAATCACCACTGTTGTTATTTGCATAGGATGCTTTTGTTTAATCAGATGTCCCTGTGTTTCCTTGCTTATTTAAGAAGCTTGTAGATATGAAAGATTTGAAATGGCGTGAGTTTTCAAGAAAATAATAGGGTATCCTCTCCACAGAAATATGGTTCAGCTTATGTTGAGATTCAGCTTCAGAGCTAAACCTTTTGCCTAGGTAGTCAACTACTATATATGCCATTGATGTTTTCTAATGTAGGATGAATTATCCTGTCCATCCTATATCGGGTCGAGCTAGAGTTTCCCATGGTCCCCCACAAAAAAGAAAATCAGTACAGACTGCTACTGATCCATCTGTTGTGCATTGATCCATTTGTATTTCATTTTTTTCAGTAAAGCATTGAATCACACCATCATTATTTTGACCCTCTGCAAAGATCAGACAGCATGTGAACCTATCCACTTATATGACATTAATTCTATCACAAAGGCATAGTACCTTAATGTTTTGCTCATGGTGTCAAAGTTCAGACGTCTCAATGCTAGTGTTATAACAAATAAAGATAGTTTCAGATTTCAGTCACTAGAGTTAGAACAGTGCTACTATCTCAAAAAGGATATAGTTGCAATTTGCAGTAGAATTGTAAGAATTTCTCAATGCACCTGTGACCTACCAATCAAGCGAGCAAACAAATCAAATTACTGCTTCTGAGATTCTAGCATAATGGAAGGAAAAAACCATCACTATCCCTACAACATAACGCCACTGCTCACCTCCCCTGAAAACCGACAGGCAGGATTACCCCATCGCCTCTCCATAGCAAATCTCCTCAGCAGCTTCCACAATGTGGGGTTCCCATCCTCCTATTCACATCAGGAATCCTAATATGAACAACAGAGAAATCACTTATCAAAGAGATAAAGATGTGCAGCAATACAAGACTATTGACCAGACCTCCAATGTTAGAAACAGAGACAAAAGAAACTAAATCTAAGATACTACCAAGTAAGCTACTGTAACTATATTGAATAATAAATGAACTACACATAAGAGGTCCTCACAGCAGTAGGTCAACAAAATGGGGGACAAAAACACTCTGGACCCGATATTGTTACTCCTGATGGACAAATAAAACATGCATCATAGTAGCTGCAGGCAGCAATAAGCGTTCTAGATTAATGAATCATACTACGACAGAAGTCCACAGCAATAACTACAGCTCCACAACTAATCGTAAAAGAAATCCAAATACGAATATAGGGCATCACAGATTCACATTACAGAGAGATCTAGCCCCAAACCTGTGAGTAAAATTTCAGCTAAGGCTACGATTCTACCGATAGCACGAGGTCAACCAGGAAGTGGTTCGCGCGGATCTCCACTCTTGCCGATGGTCCCGACGCCCGGCTGAGCAGGGTGCGCGAGCCCCACCGGCGCCAGATCCACGTCATGTGCGTGTCCTCCGCGCAGAAGCTGCCGCCCCTGTGCGGCCGCCACGGCCACCGCCGCGGCCGCGGCCGGCGGCGCCAGCGCGGTCTCCTCCACCAGCACCGCCACCGAAGGTGTTGAGGAGGCTTGGGCCGGCGCAGACGCCCGCGTGGCAGTTGTCGCGGAACAGGAGCCGACGCCGAAGACGCCGGAGCGGGCGTCGCCGAGGAAGGAGGCGCACGGATGGTGACCGGCACAGCAGGAGGCGCTGGGGAGAAGGAGACGTGAGGCGCCGCTGGCACCGATTCGCCCGCCTCAGGTGAGCGAGGGGAGAGCGGCGGGCGGCCGGTAGGGGGAGAGCGGGAGAGATGCTGACGGGAGCTAGGTTTTCGGTGGTTTTATACCCTCACGAAGCGATTACGGACGTTGGATCGACGATGGACGGTCAGAATTTCTTAGGCCGTTTGGACCAAATGGGCCTTAGTCCATTCTTTTTCTGTTTAAAGTTTTTCTTTTTGTTTTTCATTTTATTGCACCATTGTAAAGTAACATGTAAGAATAACTATCCTATATACACTAATACATTTTTTATATATAATAGACTACATATTAGTTGTCTGGTAGGAGTTTCAAATATTTTTGAGCTGATTTACTATTTTTTGTATATAAATGAATTTCTGCGTGGTTTATTGAAATAATTCAAAATTGAACTATGTATGCATCTAATAATATACAAAAAAATTGTAAAAAAACATATTTAGGCTCATATGTTCCATTCTAGACCATGTCTTGAAGATGGATGAAAAATTCAACTAGCTTCTAGAGATAATTCAAACTTATTTCTCAAAATGACCACATAATAATTACAATAATATACAAATTTGGTCAAAAAATTCTAAAAATTGATATGACAACATATTTTTGGTCCATAAGCTTGTCATAAATGATTTAGATAGTTTTAGTAAAGTAAGACTATACATTGTTATAATTGGATACATCTCTCATATAGTTTCTTATAACTCAAGTAAAACTTTGAGATTTGAAGAACTCATAACATTTTTGAACTCGTATGTACCTAAATATTGGACACAACCTTATGCTGACCATAATACTAGACAATATAAAGTCACATTACCAATTCTTATAAAAAATATGTTTATTCTATTCTCTACAAGATGAAAGAAAACAGCCTATATGAAAAAAGTCCAAAATAATAGTGATTATCATACAAACAAACGATATTAAATGGAAGATAGTGATTTTAGAAAAAACAAGAAAAAAGATTCATCAAATTTGGAGTTTGTATGAGGGAGAAATACCAATTATAAATTTAAATTCCGGATTAAAAAGACAAAGATGAATTGTACATCTGTTCATTGTTGGATAGACATTACGAGTATAAATTGGATAAAATAATTCCGTTACAAAATTATGGCACCAGGGACCTTGCGGTGTAGTGGTAAGGCCCCATCGTCCTATCCTAAGGGTCGACGGTCCGAGCCCCTTAGGTGCACCCTTTTTTTCCTGATTAAATGACATGGCAAGTAAAATGCTCAGTATAAGGAAGAGTAAAACCAGATAGAATCGCAGAATATTCGGTGTGGTGCAGTGGTAAGTGTGAGTTCTGCTGTTCGAAACTGTTGAGTAGCTCCCTCTTTTGCCTTTCTTTTTCTTTTTTTGTATTTTTTGTTGGATCCGCATGATTATATGAATCGTTATTGATTAAATCATGCGCTGTCTATAGCTTAAACATCAATTACGTAGAATCATTAAATGAGTGCATAAGAAGGCCACGAGGACATTCTTTTTTCTATTTTTGTGTAAACTCTTTTGTCTTTTTTTTCTTTTTTTGTATTTTTTTGGATCCGCATGATTATATGAATCATTATTGATTAAATCATGCACTGTCCATAGCTTAAACATTAATTACGTAGAATCATTAAATGAGTGCATAAGAAGGCCACGAGGACATTCTTTTTTCTGTTTTTGTGTTTACACTGACTCTTTGCAAATCTTTTTTTAATATTTTCATATTTCTCCCGTACGAAACATGGAACATGATGTTTTTAAATTTTGTTCTTTGTGAGGAATTTACTGAAACGTCATAGTATTTTGGGCCGGATTGTGACGAAACTGATAAATCGTCACAGTTTTTTGGGCTTGATATCCACAACTGTGAATTAGTGACGTTCTCTGAAAACGTCATGAAAAATCCGTCACAGATTAAATGGTTTCTTGTAGTGTAATTTTGTGCTGATATATACCCTTTTGGAATATCTAAAGTCTTCATAGTTTAATTTTGTTTAATTAGGAGCAACACTAGCTGTTAGATGTTTGAAGTAAATGAAGATGATAATTGTGCTGGAAAACAAAAGTAGAGGGCAGAACTACGCATCAACATATGTCAGTGTCAGAGGTAAAACGAGACTTCCAAATTAATTGTAGTATGATTAAAGAAAAAACTTGTAGGTAGCTCGTTCTCGGATATGGAGAACTGACAAGACATGCCACGTCTTAGACGTGCAAATGTACAATTTTGGTGTTGAAGAGCAACGGTTGTAATGTAACACGTTGAGACCAAACACATTTTAATGGTAGCTGAATAGTATGCACCTAAGTTAATGTCCACGATAGGCAGAAACAGAAAAACATTGCAACTAATTAAAGCCATTGTGTGTGTTGACTTTATCAAGCAAACTAATATAATTAACAACCAGTCTCTCGATCTCTCACATGGAGAGCAGAGAGGTGAGAATATGTTGAGTTACATCACAGTGAGTCCTCGAGCTTGTATGATCAAATGGGTACGGGAGGCATTGAGAATTCCTATTGACGTTTGTGGAAACAGAACAGAGATCAAGCAGGCAAGGGATGCAATCATGCAAGCGTGAGGGTTTCGCTGCGACAACGGGCAGGCGCCCTTGCAGCTGGAGTGGATGCGGCCATCCGAAACCTGCCCAGCTTGCAAGCCTACTTGCATTGGGAGCTAATATAATGGTGCCAATCCTAAGCCATAAGGGTTTGTACCATTATCCAGCTACATGGACACGTGACCACATAGATGAATTTTTTGTTTGCACTATTTTAATTTTGCAGCACAAACAATCTCTGCATTGTAAATTAAATTATCTTCAAATCATGTAATTTAACAATTGCTTCAATACTGCAAAACATTAAAGGGCTCTTGGTGAAGACATGAACATAGATCCTTTCATGGTCTTATATATCTTCCCTTTGGGATAAGAACTCAGATTGTGATGACAATTGTTGTTCCTGCAAACAGTACAGACCTTTATGGCTGTGGTCAATGCACATACCACCACACTCCTCCATTGCTTGTTTTCTTTTTCGTGAAAAAATAAGATGGTTTAATGCAGAAAGAAAATGTAGCAAAAATGAGAAAAGTAATACGGTTTGGTGAACATTACTAGCAAAATATGTGCCGGGGTCAATTGCAAGGTTCAAACAATCAAATAATGCAACCATGGCCTAGCTAGCCCATATATTAATTCTACCAAACAGTAGACGAAGCAATATATCTCATTCTTCCTTCCAAATGGAAGAAGTTGAGCATCGCAAGCGTCTTAGTAACTTTACTACAGCAAGGCCGTAGGCATGGGCGGATGCACGTTGGGGCAAGCTGGGGCAGTTGCCCCAGCTAAAAATCGAAGGCTCGCTGCACTTGCTGCTGCTGCAACTGCACCATGAAAAGCAGCGCTGCATTGGAAGGTATGGTGTGAATGCAGCCAGCGTGATCAAATTGCTGTGGTTGGGGCACTTGGGGTACGGCTGTTTGAGCTGGTTGCCGTGGGGTGCGGCTGTTTTTGCTGCAGTCGATCTGTTGCAGCCAAATAAGCTGCAGCAAGTGCAGCCGATCGGAGCGGAAAAGTACAGTTGCCAAAGAGGCCGCCAGGTTCTTATAATTTTTCTAGTGGTATGTATATTTTTTATCATGTTAAATTGTTAACTACCATTTAAGTTGAATCATGTGATCACTCTAATAACACTTGCTATTTGCTAATTGATGTCTTTATCTAATTTACAGATTCATCTATCTATTACTTTTTTTGCATTTTACCATGTATTGGTGCAAAAACCATCAATTTTTTCTACAAATTTGAGGTAATATCACAACTTCGCTTTAAAATTGTGCGACTACAATGTATGAATGCATTAATGCGATACAAATTTTTGAAATGTGCTTGATTTCGGTTCAGTCGATCATTAAAAGTTCGCCCCAGCTAGTTTTTTTTTTCTGGCTACGCCACTGGCCGTAGGAAAGAGAGGTATCAAGAAATTATGTCTCCTCTGCCCTTTGCCAGTCTCTCGAGTTAGTTCTTGTGTCATCCTCATGAGGCTGTGGCTGAGGACCTTCAGCATACCACGGAGGATCTTCAAGAAATGATGTCTTGCGTCAGGGCTATTTAGGCCAACTTCTTTGTGGTACTATACACTGTATATATGTGTATAGCACATTATACACTGTACAAAATGCAATGCCATACGTTTAAACAACAAATAATGGTTGTAAGTAAATGTTTCACGCTCTAAGTTTTTTAGATAATGGAAATTAATCCAGCCTTGACCCATAGGGCTACGGCCACCGTTTACAAATTCGCAGCACTTCCGTCTGCTCACACCAAGTACTCAGAAAAACACATCATAAAGTTTGAAGAAAACTAGCCCAAAATCCTATTGCTAAATCTCCAACCATGATGTGCGAAGAACCGTATTGCCAAAGACTCCAACGTTTGTCATGCCTCCTTTATTGCTTTTTTGTCTTGCTCATGCCATTGTAGCTGCGCCCAGAACCTAAAATTACATAGCCTAGAAACTAAAATTAAGTAGTAGCTATTTATAGTACATAGCAGCCTTCTGCACCATCTCCCTTCTGCCATAAATAAATGGATTAATTGGATATATGCCATTATAATTTTCACGGTTCTGAGAAATACCATTACAATTCACCTATTCTGATTTATGCCATTACAATTTTGCATTTGCCTGATATATATCATTACTTACCCCTTCAACATGTTGCTACAAAATTTTGGACATAAATGTCCCTGTCTTCTTTCTTCTCGCAACCTCCTTTCTTTCTCTCTCTTGTTCATCGAGGCTGACAGGCCGGAACTCAAGAACGTCTTCTCCAGAGTACTGCTATCTACCTGTTTGCTCAATCCCGACAATCGATTCCTTAAAGTTTCTGGGTTAACAGATGGATTATTGAATCTGATCACTGATGGCTCATCATGGAATCCGATGTTTCACGTGTGCCGGCCACCGACGGAGTGCAAGAGCGGGCTGCTCTGGGCGGAGTACGACCGCGACGGCGGCGCCATGGCCAACCGGAGGTGAGCAAAACATCACTCCTCCGCCAAACAAGCAAAAATCTGGTGCCAAACTGCCTTTTTCCCTTCGTCAACACGACAAACCACGTATGGAAAATGGCAGTGTGAGATCATCCCTTGCATCACGCAGGGTCCAGACAACGGCAACTTGGGTGCACACACACTAGCTCAGTCAGTGGCAGCGTGTTCATTTCACATCGAACAAGAGAGAGAAAAAGGAGATTGGGAGGAGGAAGAAGACAAGGGTATTTAGGTCCAAAATTTTTTAAGAACATGTTGAAGGGGTAAGTAATGGTATATATCAGGTAAATGCGAAATTGTAATGGCATAAATCAAAATAGGCGAATTATAATGGTATTTCTCAGAACCGCGAAAGTTGTAATGGCATATATTCAATTAACCCTAAATAAATTACCATAAAGAATCGGCATTTAGAATGTAGACATGGCGCCCTAGGCTCATGCTTCATTATATACTATATATCTAGCTGGCCAACAGCAATCCCTACCTCATATCTTTGTTGGAGAGCAAAAGAGAGGCCGAGAGAGAAGAGAGGATTGCGAATGTTATATTTTTTAAAAAAATTGTCTTCAGTGGATCCTAGCTAGCTATATATATAGAAACGAGAGGCATCATGAATAGCTGGTTCACGTCGGTGTGTAGAGCAGGTGAGCGTTTATGCTCCAAGCTGCCACATGTCTGTCTCCAGCAGACGAGCTGGCAATGACATCGAGGGAGGGCAGGCTCGGCACAATAAGGGTTCCTTTGGGAGCCGGAAATCCGGGGCCGCCTTCCCGGGGAAGGGCGCCCGGCCTATCTAGGGCGGGCGGAATTCCCGAGGAAGGGGCGCGGATCCCTGCGGGGGCGCTGGTTCCCAAACCAGCCCTAAGAGACGAAGGGCTCCGGCAGCATAAACTTGAGACAAATGGATGCTATCTGTGCTGCATGATGCCTTTATGTCACACCATCGCTTCTTCAGTGCTGATGGCTGCACATGCTTTCGTCCTCAGCGATGGCGCCATAGGTGGCATCGGTGCGTCGGTGCGCAAAGAAGTCTCGGAGAGGACGGAGTTGCCTAGATTACTTTCATGCTTGACTTTGCTGCGTTCGGTCCACCGGCCTTGCTACCATGCATGGCCAAGGGAAAACAATCGACCGTGGCACTTCGGTCGAGCAATTAATACGTAGCACATTATATATTTATATTCCTGGAGCTTGATCAATTAACCAAACATGTACACCGAGGATTGCAGCTTAGAAGGTTTGATGGCCTGAACACTTAGGGGTCGTCTCCAGTGAGTTGGAGAAATCATCATGTCAGTGGGAGAAAATTAGAAATGAAAAACACAAGTGTACGTATGAGCATACGATTTCTGGCTCGCTATAGCGAGCTGCCTTTTCAACTTCTCTATCCTCCACGTCCGCATTCAGCTACCCATTTAGGTGGCCTTAAGAAATAGTGCAACCTTAGTTGATCTTTTTTTTTTTGCAACCGTGCCTTTCATTAAGAGGGCAACCTTAGTTGATCGATCTACGCTTTAATGAAACACCACCACACTGAAACAATAAATTCTGCATTGATGACTAGTCCATCATTTTTATATTTTTCCCCCCACTTGTCCTCGCCCTATCCAAATTTCAAGGCGTCTGTCATAGAGCCAATTTCATAGACGCGTACTCCCTCCGTATCACAATTAGATGATGTTTAGGACAGCAACACGGTCTCCAAAGCACAACTTTGACTCATATTTTCTATAGAAAATATTTATTAGAAAGTTATATATATATACTTTTATGAAATTAATTTTCAAGACAAATCTATTGATATGATTTTCATATTTATAATTGAGTTTAAAAGTTATTCATGATTTATATTCCCAAGGTTTGACCCAAACCTTGTCCAAAACACCATCTAATTGTGATATGGAGGGAGTATGGTCCATGCAAGCAGAAAGCAAATCGAACAAGGGTGGGCCAAGCTGATTAGACTAGGTTTCGTAGGAGGAAATAAAGTGCAAAATCATTCTCGGTGTTGTTTCCTAAATACCAAATTTTCGCGTCGTCCCAACAGCCCAGAGTTCGGTTTGTGCATTTTTTGCTGGTATTGCTACTCTTTTAATTTTCTCTCCAATGCTGGCTCCTCGCATAGTTCATTAACTGTGTATATCAAGGATAGATGGAAGCAGGGCTGATGCGGAGCTTGCCCTTTTATCAGACACATGAATGTTTTTACACTCTTATTATGATGACCAGTGGAAGTCGGTGGCCGTAGTACCATTGTATTATATTTGCTCCATCTCTCTCCAAACAATTACACAGCATGAGATGTTTATTGTATCTTTCCTACATTAAGGAGATGATAAAAATAATATAATTCATGTGCTACAGCCATCTTACGTTACGTGGTGTGAGTTTAGTCCTATGCAAGAGTAAAGGGCGACCTCGATCTGCTTACGGCGTATATCCTGTTAGTTGTGGGTGTTGCAGCGGCCCCGCGGCCAGCCCCTTCCCAAGCTGCTTAAGTTGCAACACAGGCATGAATACATCAGCCAGAGAGATGCAACATGCGCGAGCTCGGGACATGAGAAGGCAATAATGCCACCACACAGGTGAGCGACCTATCAGAGGACTCAGACGGCCAAATTTGCCATGGTTCGCATTCAGGTCTTGTTGTTCAGGTGTCGTTTCGAGGAACCAGGCACTGCTGATAAACAACGGACCTGGGTCCTGTGCAATCTTCTTGTTGCAGCTATGCCTTACTGCAACGCCATCTGCGATGGGAAAATGATTGTTCTTGACAGGAGCAGAACTCAAGGGGAATCGTAGCTATACAAGCAGCAGCCCGAGGGATGCAGTTCCAGAAGCCCCCGATTCCCAGTCAAGGTAGTTTTGTATTCAGCGCAAGCTGCTAGCCTCTTTCCACTGGATTTTGTACATGACTAGTACTATGTTAGCTTTCAGGTTAGTCTATCTTGGCGCAGGAGGGACAAACCCTAGGAATGAAGATGAACTTATATAGGTGGCTATATCTGCCGAGGACACTGGAAGTTGGTGGCTGTATTCATGTACTAGTCTATCGTATTGGCTCCATCTCCATCATATCACAACATAAAAAAACTCATCTGGAATCATTTGATGTGCGTGCCGAATGTTATGAGTCTGGTCTTATTTCTCTGCTAAATAATGTAATATCACAGGCTGTAGTAAGTAAAGTAACCCCTCGGAGTCACCACATCAGGGCATGTACAGCCCACAGACGGCTAGCCGTCTACAGAATCTCGATTTTAGCATACAGACAGGTGTATAGACAACTCATACAATCCACAGACAGAGAGGCCGTCTGTAAGCTGTTTAATACTTCGCATAGAGCTAAGATCAACCACAAATGCAATTTGTGTATACCATTGTAGGCTATTTAAATCAAAAAATAATATTTATGTACTATTTTGTGATTTGTTCTAAACAATATATCGCACATAAAATACAAGGGCTGAACATGTTAAATTTGCCATCTAAAGGACCTCAACGTGAAAACCATACTTACAAGACCTAAAATGTAAAATTCCAACTAAATATCTACCATCTACCGAGCTCATCTCAACCTCATCCCTTCCCACCGCTCAAAAAAAATTATCCCTTCCCAGCACCCCCTGCGGCCGGCAGCTTTTTCTTGTTTGTTTCCACTGCGCTCGCCGGCGGTCGCCTCCTAGCTCCACGCGCCTGCGTCGAGCTCGGGCCTGCGGTGGAGGCACTACAACCTGCCCATGGTCGTCATGCCTACCAGCACCGGCAGCGGCGGGAAGTGCACGGCGACGGGGTGCGCCGCCGGCGGGCCTCCCCACAGGCGCGCGAGCGGGGCCATGGCGGCCATGGAGGCCTCCTCGTCGGGGCCGAATCCGACGGCGGGTCAAGGCCATGGTCGGGATCCGGCAGCGGGGCGTGGCCATGGCCGTCGGGGAGCGAGCACGCCGCCGGATCTGCGACCCCTCCTTCCTGCAGCTCGCCGTCCCGAGCTCGTCGCTCTCTCCCGCTGCTGTTGTGCTCCCCTCCTCTGTACACTACGATTTGGCTGGTGGCGACCTCCCTTGCCGTTGAGCGGCGGCGTGAGGGCGTGCAAGCTCCGTCGTCGGGAAGCGACGGCGACGGTGGGGCTGCGGCCGGCCAAGGCGCCGGCGAGGCTGCGTCCTGCGGGGCTGCAGCGAGCTGGGAGATTTGGCGGGAGAAACTCCCGCGCGCGAAGGAATTGGGGAGAGGGGAGAGCGCGGGCGTGCGGGATCCGGTGGCGCCGTCTTCTGGAGAAGACGCGAGATACAGCCCGGCGTCCGGCGTCTGCAGAACCTCGGGGAACGGGACGGAGCCGTCCTTTCGTGAGGCGACGCGGGCGTCGTCTGTAGCCAGACGCGGGGGGCAAAATGAAAATATGCCGGTATACCGACGGGCTGTACATGCCCTCGGAAGAAGAGAAAATCCTCCTAGCTATCTGCTGCCATTTAATCAGCCAGGGCCTGCTGGTTAATTGATGGCTAATGCCTCTCCCTCCCGCTATATACCCTTCTGCACTTTCTGCTTCCGTGACAAATTAAAAAAAAGTCACTTGGTGGGTGAATATTTTAGGACATGAGTTATGTCGATCATGGCAATTAAAATGCAAACATGGCGTCCTAGCCCTGATGCTTATATATCTAGCAGGCCAACAACAACCCAGCATATAATATTGCTCTCTAGGAGAGTGTATGATGAGTGGCCGAGAAGGAAGTGACGATTGTAAATCTGATAGTTTTTTTAATTTTCATCTTCAGACGATCTAAGCTATATTGAAACGAGAGGCATCATGAATTGCAGCTGGTTCACCTTACTGTGTGGATCAGGTGAGCGTCTATGCTCCAAGCTGCTACATGATGTCTGTTTCCAGCAAACGATGTTGGTGGCTTGTCTGAGACCGACTAACATCACCACTTGCACTGCACTGGGGTTATCACTAACGATGAAAAGGCTGCCGCCTTCAGCAGCCCCGCATGAGGATAGCACTACTGGTGAGGGAGAAGCATTGCACCAGTAGGAGTGGTGGGAAGAGAAATGTGGCCGTGAGCAATTGGTCTAAAGACTAGGTGCTGAAGTAGAAGACATGCAGTGGTGGTAGCCGCCACTCTAGAGGGAGCACGGATAATCATGTACTACCTCCGTTCATCTATATATGACGCCAGCTAGCTCAAAATTGAGCTAATCAACATCATATATAAGAAACACTTAGGGAGTATATTTAGAGAGTCGAGACATGATCATGTACGGGTGGGGCCTAGCCTGTTCTTGACAATATTACTGCTACGCATTGTTCATCCATGAAGCTGACACCACTGGTGTCAAATAGCATTGATATGGGTGACTCCGATCCATCGGGATGGTTCGGCCATACCCACCACCGATGGGGTTGGGGTTTATGGGGGTAGGTAGATTCTTGCAGAGACCGAGAAGGAGGATACGTTGAAGATTCTATTCGTTTCTCTGCCGAGGCCCTCGAGTCTCTCTCTCCCTCTTTTTTTCTCCCCTTGGTCATTCCGCTGCGTTTCTTTGGTGTCTGGTTCGAAACTTTAGGATGCAAAATAGGACTATCATTCTGGATCAAGTGTAAATCGGACTTTTCTCCATATTTTTTCTAGAGAGACAATAAAGGTAGAAGTACAACTGTGGAACGACATATCGAGAAATCTCAGGCAGGCAAATGCAGTGTTCATTACAGTAAGTTTGGATTAAAAAGTTTCTAGGATAGCTTGTTCTTGGAAATAGAGGTTGTATTGTAACTGTAATAAAAATGGTTTTATTAGGCTATTATTTGTGAATAGTGATTGAGTGACAACATGATCATTGTGACTAATTAGTTTATCTAGATGAATATTTGTAGATTTTATAGGTCCTAAGGTTTGATTCAAAGCCATCCAAATGCAATGACATAGAAATGATTTGGACATACAAGTGATGACAAGATCAAAGAACATGACTTAGAATGAAGACTCGAGGAGAATCGGAAGAAGATTACACACTGATTCATTCGGTGAAGGAATGTCAGGTCACCAAATCAGTTGGTGTCATATGCACTTGGCCGGAGTGATCAATAGTAACACTGACTCATTTGCGAGAAGGACATCTATCAATCAGTGTAGGTGCAACCGGAGAAGAAGAGTTTTTAAAGTATACCGACTCAAAATGTGTTGCACATGAGATGCACCAAATCAATCGGTGTTCGATGGATAAGATGGAATTCTTCTCTATAAAGGCCAATGTGTTTGACCGATTCATTCGGTGATGATTGTTAGTAGCACCAACTCAGTCGGTGTTAGAAGAAGACAATGGAAGTTGGTGGCTGTACGTATTTTTGTACTAGTCTATCGTATTAGCTCCATCATATCACAACATAAAAAACTCATCAGCAACCATTTGATGTGGTGCGTACCGAATGTTATGAGTCTGGTCTTATTTCTCTGCTAAATAATGTAATATCCACAGGCTGTAGTAAGTAACTCCATGGAGTCACCTCGTCAGAAGAAAAGAAAATGACCAGGCGCACAATGACAGGCATTATTGACAATCCTCCTATCTGCTGCCATTTAATCATCCGGGGCCTGCTGGTTAATTGATTTGCTAATGCCTCTCCCTCCCGCTATATCCTTCTGCACTTTCTGCTTCCGTGAAAACATAAAAAAGAACTCACTTGGTTGGTGAATATTTTAGGACATAAGTTATGTCGATCATGGCAATTGAAATGCAAACAATGCGCCCTAGCCCTGATGCTTATATATCTAGCAGGCCAACAACAAACCATATAATATTGCTCTGTAGAACTGTATATGATAAGTGGCCGAGAAGGAAGTGATGATTCTAAATCTGATATTTTTTTCAATTTTTATCTTCAGAGGATCTTAGCTACATTGAAACGAGAGGCGTCATGAATTGCTGGTTCACCTGACTGTGGAGATCAGGTGAGCGTCCATGCTCCAAGCTGCCCCATGATATCTCTTTCCAGTAGATGATATAGGTGACTAGTCTGAGACCGACTAACACCACTTGCACTGGACCGGCGTTCTCCCTAACGATGACAAGCCTTTCAGCTGGGCCGCTGGAGGATAGCACTACTGGTGAGGGAGAAGAAATGTACCAATACTTAGGTGTGGTGGGAAGAGAACTGTGGCCGTGAGCAATTGGTCTAAAGACTAGGCGCTGAAGTAGAAGACACGCAGTGGAGGTAGCTGCCGATCTAGAGGGAGCACACGGGTAATCATGTATATTTAGACACTAGAGAGTAGAGACACCATCACGTACGGGTGTGGCCAGGCCTGTTCGTGACAAATTACTGTTACACATTGTTCATCGTCCATGAAGCTGACACCATTGGTGTCCAATGATATTGATATGGGTGAATCGGATGAAGATTACACACTGATTCATTCGGTGTAGGAATGTTAGGTCACCGAATCATTCGGTGTCATATGCAATTGGTGGGAGTGATCAATAGTAACACTGACGCATTTGCCAGGACACCTAATCAATAGGTGTAGGTGCAAACGGAGAAGAAGAGTTTTCAATGTACACCGACTCAATCCGTGTTGCACACGAAATGCACCGAATCAATCAGTGTTGATGGCTGATGGAATTCGTCTTAGAATGCACATTTCGATAGAAATTAGATAGGTTTTTATATGCCTGGAGCCTTAGTTTTTAGAACACCTAATTCACCCCCATAGGGGCGTCATGATCCGTTCAGTAACACAACAAAATCAAACCATGGTTATAAATATGATGCTAGCCAGAAATAGAAGGCGTATAGGAACATGCCGATGAACCATGCAATAGATCCGGCTTCGAAAGCTAGGTGCTGGGCCACTAGGCGACCGATGACAGCGTATGATTGCATCCATTGCTCCAACCTTTTTAAGCGAACACACCATGGCTACCTGGCCTGTTATAGACTGGTGCATTAGTGTTCCATACTCGAACCATTATTTATCGGACTTAGAGCCTCGATATGAGTTACCAGGTTAATACTTTAGAATTATTGTTGTGTTCTGGGTCATAATAATTGCTTTTGGTTTGGATATTCTTGCCCGCGTTGGAAGGATAATACCTGCAACAGATCAAGGGTGGGCCAAGCTGATTAGACTTGGTTTGGTAGGAGAAAAAGGCAAACGTCAAGACGCACGGCATACCGCCATTCTCCGGTAGTGTTTGGAAGCAGGGCTGATGGGGACCTTGCCCCTTTGTCAAACACATGAATGTTTTTATACTCCTTTGATGATGACCAGTGGAAGTTGGTGGCCGTAGTGCCATTGTATTATACTTGCTCCATCTCTCCCAACAATTACACCTAGTGATCGTATATTTCGTACATGAAGGATAAATGATATTATAATTCATGTGCTATTGCTTTATTATTTTCTATTTTGCCAGTTTGTCCTGATTTCGTTTAGAATCCAATCCCTTTTAATAAGTAAACCTGACAATTTGTTAAACGTCAAGATCCACCCATTCTTGACAAATATCTCCATTGTCGGAGACTCCAAAAGGCGGCATGCATATCACATAAATCCCCTAGGTCCTGTCGAATCTTCTTGCTGCAGCCATGCCTTACACCAAAGCTATCTGCGTCGGGGACATGATTCATGATTGTCCATGGCAAGAACCGAAGACACGGACAATCGTAGCAATACAAACAGCACCCCAAGGCATGCAGTTCCAGATACCCCCGATTCCAGTCATTGTGGTTTTGTATTCAGCGCCAGAGCCAGCCTCTTTAGACTGGATTTGGTTCATGAAAAGTAGCTATGTTAACTTTGAGGTTAGTCTATCTTGGCGCAGCAGGGAGAAATCCTAGGAATGAGGATGAGCTTATATAGGTTGCTATGTTGAGGACATTAGAAGTTGGTGGCTGTATTTATGTACTAGTCTATCGTATTAGCTACAGCATATCACAATATAAAAAAAACTCATCAACATTCATTTGTTGTGCATACCAAATGTTATGAGTTTGTTTATAAATAATAATGTAATATTACAGGATGTAGTAACCCCTCGGAGTCAGTCACAAGAAGAGAATATGACCAGGCTCATAATGATAGGGATTGACAATCCTCCTGCTGCCATTTATTCATCCGGGGCCTGCTGGAGAATTGATGGTAACGCATAAGGCCAGTCTCAGTGGGGGTTTCATGAGAGTTTCATGACATTAAATACGCTGATGTGGCAGAGGAGAGAGTGAAGAGCTTCATGGGATGTGAGAGGCGTTTCATCACCATGAAACTCATTTGGCACGGTTTTATAGATTCTGGTCTTGGTAACCGTGTGATGAAATCCTGCACTGAGACTGGCCTAATGTCCACAATTAAATTGTTTCTAGACCTCTCACTTTGAAGATTTGGGAGAATTAATACCTAGTACAATAATAATGACTAGCTCGGTCAATCTCAACACAACCGATGACTGTAGCCTACGGTATGTCAGCTAGCTAGGGAACGTACATGCCGGATCAAAGTACCATGTTCCAGGCGTTGACTCCACGATGATTCGCTAACCCCTGTCAGGATCAGCTCTCCGGCATTCCGCTGTGCAGTCATTGATGTTCTCGCCTGTATGTAGTCCTACGACTATGCGTACATTAGAGCAGGGCTAGTAATTCAGCCCGCTCGCCGGCGGAGAGCTGGCCAGGTCACGCGCTCTGGTGTCAGACTCCACCAGCCATTTAATGCTTCTGCAGATGCATGTGAGACGTGGAGCATTATGAGCGGACGGAGCTGCTGAACAGTGCATATCGCCGGCACAAAGCGGGCGTTTCATGACTCGCTCGCTTCCCTCCCTCTTCTGCATTCTCTCTCTTCCAGGTAGGACTTCGCCGGCTCTGCGCCGTTTATTATACTTGCTCTTATGGTTCGGCCACAGCATGAGCACCTAGTTAAATCATGGTGACCTGAAACGCCACAGTTCCAGATGCCTCTTGATCCCACGCTTATCCAGCGTGATGCCTTCATTACGTGTTCATTTACACTTTAATTCTTATTGTTCCATCCATCTATGTTGCTTTTGGCCGTTTGGGCTTGTATGTATGGGTTTTTCCAACGATGGTGTGTATTGTTTGGAACCTTGGCTATACGTAGTGAGGACCGTGTGTGTCCGAGGACCGATGGATGGTCGCTTCCCAGTGTGATGAGTGATTGACAACGTTGTGTGGACTGACTCTTGGCTGAGTATTGCAGGTGATCGATGCGGCCGGATTTGCATTGGTGCAGGTGAAGAACAGCGAAAGGTCTCCCTTGACGGGAGAGGAGTAGGCTTGGTTCGAGGGACCCGGTGGCCAGACGAGATCGAGTGCGGTCGGCATGGTGCAAGAAAAGCAAGACGAAGTTGAAGACTTGGAGCCGGTGCAAGGTAGCGGCTGACGACCGAAGCTTGCACGCGGGGTTTGATGGTTGGGCCACAAATCCATCGGAGGAGGGTTTTTCGGTTTGGGCCTCAAAACCGAGCCCGAAGGCCCAACGTGACGGAGACGGTGATCCGAGCGCGTTCGGGAAGCTTCGAAGGGGTGGACACGCGGCGGGATCCGGGAGCTTGCGTCGGAGGGAAGCAAGACCGGATGGACGGCGTGCCTGCCCGGGAGAAATATCTGGCTTATTCCAAAATTGCCCCTGAGGGGTGTGCATCTTGTTTTATGTTTGTAGGGGTAGTTTGGTCTTTTGCCATCTCCAGGTGACTTAATATATATAGGGGTAGAGGGGGATGGCAACTCAACTCTTGGAACCCTAGCTCATTTTCTCTCTGGCTCTCTCCCTCTAATCTCTCTCTAGGCTAGCTTGTGCTTCATGTAAAATCCGAGCGGGTGGATGATGGGAGGTTGCTAGCCTTGTATAGATTGTGACCTTTGTTTGTTGGAATGAAATCAAGTGCTAGTTGAATCTCTTTGTCTCTCCTCGAGTTCATTTTTGTGCTATTTTCGTTCTCGGCTCGATTCTTCGTTTCTAGACCGTTTGGCTCCGGATTTGTTTGAGGGGATCATGGGTGAGTGCCTTGCGCCTCTTTGTGTGTGATCTTGCCCTCTCAAACACCGGGAATCGGTCTCGATTCGTAGTTTTTGGGATGAACTCGTGAGAAGGTGTTCTTCCGTGTGATCCGCGATTTCTCGAGTTGTAGGGAGTTAGAGGCCGAGATTTTTGGGGCATAACATCCTCTTAGGGTGCTAATCATCTCCCCAAAGTTTCGGCATTATAGTTTGGGTTCTATACGTCAATCAAGTC
>OAMR01000013.1:2246565-2273035 GCA_900205405.1 Echinochloa crus-galli | reverse complement strand
TTGTAACCGATCCTCATGTGGTAATCCAAAGATCTATTTCGTGCTCAAGTTTGTGTCCCTTGCAAGATCTGAAATTTATCTTTTTCGGGTCTTTCGGAGTTTTTTTGTGGGATTTTCGTTCGTCAGATTTGAGAGGGTTTTCTCCGGGATTTCTTTGAGAGAATCATATATGGGTACCTAGTGACCCTTTGCTTGGTGATCTCTCCCTCCGAAACCCCTTGAATCACTCTCGATTTGATGAACTTTGGATGAACCCTTGGTTGTGGTGTTCTTCGGTTAGATCCGCAATTACTCTTGATTCGGTGCATCTTTGGGTGTGATTTCGGAGCCATGACTAGTTCATGATGTATCCCACCTGTCCCCGAAGTCTCACTTCAATCCTTGGAGCGAATCGGGAGATCGATTGAGGATTAGATCGAGTTCTTCCCGCGGGCTGACTTGTTCCCGTGTCTGCCTGTGTAACCGGAAGTTCCAGGTTTGCGAAACCGGAAGTTCCGGGTTGGTTAATCCGGATGTTCCGGGTTTGGCAAACCGGAGGTTCCGGGTTTGGTCTGTGTGTTGAGCTGAGCTTCCAAGTTTTGTTTCCGCTGTGTTCTTTGAGTTGTGTTGGTTGATTCTTGTTCCTAGGGCCAGAAGCACTCTAGTGGCTTCGTGGTTTTGGCAAGAAAGAGAGTTAGACTCGATTGGTAGTGATTTTGGGATATAGGCCGGATTTGCTCTCGAGAGAGAAATTTTTATCGGCTCCCATTCACTCCCCCCCTCTGGTCGCCGTATCGATCCTTCACGTAGCCAGGCTATATATGCGGATACGCAAGAGCCTGCAGGTTTCAGTGGTAGTTGGTTGATGTACTGACTACTAAGTGGATTTGGCTAGGCCTCAATTAAACTTGGGATGATGATCTATCTTGTCTTGTCCTACAGAGAAATCTCAATATCAGTGCTCTCTTTCTGTATGTTAATTTTACGATTCCTTCATTTTATTTTCTGCAGACCTCTGTGAATTCATTAACACTATTCACTCCCATTTCTTTAGTTCTTTTTCCCTAGTAATTTTTAAGAAAATATTAGTGTCTTGATAATATAGTAGCATAGACACTACATATAGACACAATGGGTTGAGACTACCCTAAGAGAATCGAAGGTATAGCTAGCAAAATTTTGGAAGTGTCATTAGCAAGTATAATAGGAATGGTAGGCATGACGGCACGTATAGAAGCTTTACTCAGGTAACGCTTCAGCAATCATGCTAGATATTGGGAACGTGGATATATGATAATGGTTCCATGATCTACTTTGTTTGTCCTGTCTGTTAACGAGGACGTGTCAGGATGCAAGTTTCAATGGGTCGACCCAATGACCCGATATCTAAAAATTAAAATCTAGTGTAAATACCCAATAAGTTGACTCATAAAATTTTGGTGTCAAACAATACCAAATAATCTAGGTTATTCCGGTAACCCATTTGCGCATGATCATACCAGCTTCCCGCTCTGTGCGGCGCCCCTAAAACTTAAACTCGCATTCACACTATAAAATTTTAGCAAATTTAGCTGAATTTTTTACAAATGGCTCAAAACAACGGTCGGCTATTTTGTGCAAAATTATGTGATGAAATCCACATATGGGCCCCATGTCAAAAGCTGGACCCTAAAATTTAAACCCCGCGTTCACACTATAAATTTTTGCGAATTTAGATGAATTTTTTGCAAATGACTCAAAACAACGGTCAGCTACTTTATGCAAAATTATGTGATGAAATCCACATGTGGGCCCCACGTCAAAAGCCGGACCCTAAAACTTAAACCTCGCGTTCACACTATAAAATTTTAGCAAATTTAGCTGAATTTTTTGCAAATGACTTAAAACAACGGTCGGCTACTTTTTGTAAAATTATGTGATGAAATCTACATATGGACCCGCGTTAAAAGCCGGACCCTGAAATTTGGCTGAAATTTGTTGGAGATTTCTTAGAATAAGACCATTGTAAGACCATGTATTCAAACCCATTGGGTTATTAACCGGTGCCACTAGTTACATGAGTTCAATCAATTTGGGTCGACCTAAAATCAATTAATAAATATTTGAATAGTATGGGTCGGTGTTTGGGTCAATCAAAGACGACCCACTTGCATCCTGAACGACGTGTGCCATGGTCATAGTGTTCCCTCTGCAGCCGCAAAAATTGAAGAGTAATCAACATAGGAGTCTACGAGGCATGGTCGGCGATCATTTTTTAATGGACCGCGCTTCAACCCATTTTTTTACTAGGCAAACCTGCTAGTAAATCAAGCAACATATAGCACGTTAATAGACATCACTGTACAAACTCAAGATAAGATACATTTCTTAGACATGCAATGCAATATCCACTACTAGAGGAAACCGGCTGTTTGCCGAGTGCCTGTGACACTCGGCAAAGCCAAAAAAACACTTGGCAAAGCTTTTGCCGAGTGTAACACTCGGCAAAGCAGAGTCGGCATATCCCGTGTCGGCAAAGGCCGTGTTTGCCGAGTGTCAAATCCGACACACGGCAACATAAAGCGCTAACAGACGGCCCCCGATGGCAGGGCGCCGTCTGGGGACGTTTGTGAGTTTTACCGGAGGCTTTGCCGAGTGCTACCCTCGGCAAAGCCTTCACTGTTTGCCGAGTGTCGCCCCAACAGGCACTCGGCAAATAGGTGTCTGGACCAGGCCGGCCCATCTGTTTGCCGAGTGTCTGGTGGGCCACACTCGGCAAACAGGCCGCCCTTTGCCGAGTGTCTGTGGTCCACACTCGGCAAACAGGTGACGGCCAGAAGGCCAGCAGGCCAGCCAGGGCCGCCCTTTGCCGAGTGTTAACGCCAAAACACTCGGCAAAGACTAGGTTTGCCGAGTGTTGAAGCCAATACACTCGGCAAAGGCTATCCAGAAATGACAGAAACAGCCTCTTTGCCGAGTGTTTTGGCTTTAACACTCGGCAAACCTAGCCTTTACTGAGTGTTACACTCGGCAAAGCTCCTATGCCCCCCCTATTTCTACTGCTCGGTCACGTATATAGGACCACCTCAAACAAACAAACACAGGCAGTTGATATATATAATAATGAGCATCACAGGTAGTTCATATAACATCGAACCATCACAAACACATAAAAGTCACTAAACCATCCGGAAGTCCACAAGTACACAATTACAAAGTGTTCACAAACATATGACAATTGTTCACATCCAGAAGCAACAACATTCACAAGTGTTCACATCCACAAAGACCAAATGTTGACGTAAAATCTGCAGTTCACGACAAGCACACAACAAGCCGAATCAGCTAGCTTCACACGTGAACGTTTGAATCCAGAGCGTGCCAGTCAATTTTCCCTGAAACTGACAAAGGAAGGAAATGTTTAGATAAAAACCTGGAACGTGCCGGATGATACCAGACAGTTCCATATCTATGGCTTTACCAAGCCAAATTTGAATGACATATAGCTACGAGAAGGCTATCTGTCAGCAATCGAGGCACTCATTACATAATCGGCAAAGCATGCAAGAGGTACACTGCCGACCACATGACGTCACCATGATGAAAGATCGGTATTTAATTAAATAATCACTGCAGTACTTAATCGCAACCGATTAACAAGAATGAGGCATAATAAACGTGAGAAGCATGATCGTATGTAGAGAATCGTAATATCGTCGTGCAATGGATCGAAACCGAATTTTAATCAATCTAGATTGGGCAAAGGAGTGTTATATGAATTAAACATAAAGTAAAAACCCAAACAACACAAGGTAACTTAATGAATCTATTAGATCTTTGCCAAAATCTAATAGAGCCGATAACTTGCTTCGAGCTAAACCTTAGCCTACCGCATGGCTCATGATCTAACAAGAAAGCCTTCTTATACCAAGCTTAAATCCACCGCATGATACTAAGCATGATACAAGGTTGTCGATACTTACGGAGGTCGACGGATCGATGATTCCTCTCGAAAGAAATTCGACGACACGACTAAAAGACTCAAAAAGTTGGCGCAAGAGGCATCCAAGATCAAGTCAAGGATGCTGATCTTTTGAGGGATGTGCTTGAATCCATTGACCACAAAATGTTTATTTCCAAAGAAATACGTCGAAGTGCCGTATTCATCTCATATTCTTCATCAAATCGGCTTCTTCCTTATATTCGATCCACACCATCACGCTTTCCCGAATGCTTCCGTTTCCAACTGTGGAATAATTTCTTTGCCGAACGATGACGGATTCCCGACCGCAGAGCATCTTTGCCGATTGCTTCGAAGAAGGCCTTCTTGCCGAATGGAACCTTTCTACTAATCTTTCTACCAAATCTGGCCCACTTGTCAGCCTCTTTCAGGTGCCAATTTTTGGTGTTAACACATGCCCCTTCAATTTCGGGATAAAAGATACTTTTATTTCGGAATTGACCATAAATACTCAGCGTTTCTAGGTCATCTCAGCTCAATCCCCGCTTTTTCCTCTCTTAAATCTTCGAAGCTTCGTCCAGATCCAAACCCTAGTTCATCGACCTCTACGAGCTTCAACCTTCAAATGGCGCACCAAGATCAAGCCCTCCAGGTAATTTGTTAACCTCCTTCAAGCACATTCGGCATCATCCTTTTTTGAATCGCATTTTAAATCTCTTTTCGCCTCTTTCTGCTCTTGGTAGGCCCTAGCTGCCGAACTCTTGATTCCCATTGAGGAAAAAGCACCATCTTATTTCCTTGGGCCTGTAGGGAATTCAGACCCCTCTGAGTTTATTGCTGCTGAATCCCAGAGGATTCCTTTCAAAACTTCTCTAACAAAGCCTCACGAATGGCAAGATGCCTTCAAGAACTGGCATTTGCCCCCAATCGCTGGATGGAGAAATTGGTACAAGAGAGTCTTTGATGACAAAAGCCCTCAAACCAATAACTGGGACAATCTCCACATTTCTCATTGCTTGGAATTGTCCTTGGCTGAAACACCCAAGAATGAAAACCTCTTGATTGCAGCCTGTCACTTCTGGTCCAATGGTGCAAATGCTTTTCTTTTTGGCCATGGACCAATGTCTCCTACTTTGGCCGATGTCTACATGATGACCTACATGACGTACTCAGCAAATATATATGGAATACAAGACTGGGGCAAAAAGGGGCTGCGGACAAAACTGCAGGAAGCATTTTTAAGTTGGTCAAATTTTATTAGCACCTAATTACTAGAAGATATAAGTTTATATCATCCCAATTAAACAGAAGTATATAAACCAGTAGTCATATTCAGGTAACCATAATTTAGATTATATTCAAATAAAATCATATAAAGGTACAGGCCGCTCTTGACCGTGAGCATGCTGTGGATAAGAACATTGGTGAATTCTTTGAGCTCTTCTCCAAAGGCTTTACTGATCCCCTCTGGTTTCCCTATTTTGATAATGACAACCTCACCCTTCCTTGTGAGTTTAGCTTTGACACTGGATGTGTGGACGCCCAGTCTGCAGCTATTTTCAATTCTTTCATTCGGCCTTGTATTCTGCCAGCCGAATTTTGTGGAGGGAGGCTGGTTCAGAGTACTTTTGAGTACTACCAGCCGAATATGATGGCTAGGCAGCTAGGCTGTGGCCAAGTGCCACCAAGATTGTTTCTTCATGAATTCCTTAAGCCTAGGGAGATCATCACAAGTTCTGTGGAAACAAGGAGGATTTTTGACTACAGATGCTGTACAACCATCTATGCACCTGCACCTTTTGTGCCAATAACATCTGTTCATCCTTCTTTTATCTCATGGTGGCAAGAACTTCATGATCACACTTTCAACATGCCAATCCATCCTCTCTGCCTCGAGCTTATGCCTGATTATCAGCCAATTTCAGAGGTAATATGTTCATTCTTTATCTGCTCTGATAATAATATTCACTTGTTGATTCTGATTCTGTCATTTTGCAGGACATAGCACATGCCCCTCTTGCCAGAACAATCCCTTACAAGATTGCAGGTCCAATATCTGCTTTGGGGCATCAATCTCCTACCTTGGCTCAGCTGATGTCTAGGCAGGCTACTTTAGATCCCATTCTTGTCATGCCAACTTCTGCCAAGAGGAAGACCTCTTTTTTACCTGCCCCCTCAGCTGCGAAAAAGAAAAGAACAAGTAGCAAAAGAGTTGCTCAGGTCAAAACCCTCTCCTTTCAAGTGTAATGCCCCTTTTTTATCTTGCTCATCTCTATCCTTATGATTTTCAGATTCAGCAATCAGCAACCACCACAGACTCAGCCGATGCTTCATCAACCGGTATAAATTTTACCATCTCATTCATTTATTTACATCGGCATTTATCCTTTGTTAATTTGCAGAACAAACCCCAATGGAGCAAATTTTGGAGAGTTCTTCCCCTCACCAGGATTCAACTCTAGCTTCATCACCTCTTCAACTAGAAGCTGCACCTTCACCAAGAGATTCTCCAATCTCTCCTCAACATGGCATGCAAGATCCTGCTACTGAACGCCTGAGAAGCCTCCTTCTCCTATTCAGGAAATCAGAAACGAGGTAAGCATAGCCATCCATTCTTTTCTTTTTCTTCCCAATAAATTATTAATTCATCAAGAATTTTCTTTCAGGAAAAACCTGCTTCATCATCTAGCTACTCATTTGCTCTGGATGATTTAATCGCTGAACAAGGAGAAGAAACATCTTCTGGTCAAGCTCTATCAGAGGAAAACCAAGAAAAATTGAAAGAAATCCTCTTGATCAAGTTAAGGATGCTGATCTCTTGAGGGATGTGCTTGAATCTATTGATCAAGATCTTCCTGCTGATGTCAAAGCTTCCTTGGATCCCGTCTCTCAGCTGGACAATCATTTCGTTGCAGTGAAGCAAGCTCTGAAGAATCAATCTGCTCAACCAGCTTTGGAACAAAGGAGAGCTTCAGCTAAGCAATCTGTAAAAGATCTGCATCTTCAAGCCCAGAGCAACAAAGAACTGCTAACCAGACTGCAACTAGATTTGCACCTTCAAGCCCAGAGCAACAAAGAGCTTCTAGCCAAACTGCAACCTGCTCTTGCACTGAAGAAAGCTAGAAAAGCTGAGCTAGAGGCTGAATTGAGAAATTTATCAGCCGAAATTGAAGCTGACGAGAAGCAGATGGCCGAACTTCCCGAATTGGCAAAGAAAATTTGAAAGGAAGCTACAGCGGCCTTGAATGAAGAAAAGCAGCTCAAGACCAAACTTTCTGCCCTAGCTCAGACCCAAGAGGCTGACAAGAAGCTGTTGGAGGATATTAGTAATATGATATTGAATGCCAAAAATGTAATCTCCAAATACTTGGGTGTGTAACTGTGACAATCAGTTTAATAGCCGAATGCTTTATCATCTCTGTACTTTTGCCATCTTTACTTCTGTTCTGACCCAATGTAAACGAGTCATTCGGCAATGCTGGCTCCAACAGTATCAGTCCTGAAAGGCTAATCATGCACAGCCGAATTTGGTCAAGCCGAATATGACATCAGCATGAATCCCAAACGACACCGAAACCGTTCAGTTTTGAGAACCCTTTCCACCTTCCGAATTTTTGGGATACGCGCCATGATCTCTTGACCACGATCTCTTCGTCAGTTCTATAAATAAAAATATCGAGCACCGCTGGCCTTTCACCAAGCGTTTTGCCTTCCTAGTCTCTGCCAGTTCGAGCTCTTCTTCTCCCCAAGCACAGTAAACTCAAGAAAACCCCAATGGCCAACGGAAGGTGACCGGCTGCCGATGAACCTGAGGGTTTGACAATCAGTAATTTCTTGACTCGTCAGTTTAGTTGTAAAACATGGTAGGATGATTTATGATAGATGAATATAGCTACAAGAAAAAGAACTATCATTTATTGAGACCCATTGGTTGAACTAAAAGCCAAAAAACAAGAGTGCTACCGCAGAACCGCATATTTTGCTGGGTCTTAGGCAAACGTCAAATAATTACAAACCCCTTCGAAATTAAGTATTGTCTGGAAATAATCTTCAATGGCTCATCCTATCAATCTAAAGAGCAAATTTCCATGTTGTTCTCTGAAACAGATGAGATCATATATTCTTAGCATTCCAAAAAAAACTTAAATGTTAGGTTTTATCTTGATTTCTTCTACTATATACTCATAAATGATTTTCCTCTAGCATCAATGATCAAATTTCACGGCGTGCTTCTTAAACGGGACAAACCCCTACTTGTTCTGGGTTGACCAAAACCTTAGCCTCTGCCATGTTGACTTGTTGAGGTGGCAGCACATTAGTATAAATGAACTAACAACTACTTTTGCTTTAGACTTCCTATATAGTGCGGTCTGGAATCCCTTATGGAAAAGGAATTGGAACCGAAGTATATTAGTTTATTAGGATATGTGTCCGTTGGTTGATCAAAACTCTCTTGCCACTGCGGCTAACTTTTTTTTGTTTGTACCCAGAGCTATATGAATATGTTCAACTAGGCCCACCACTTCACCCTATGGTTTTGTCATCTCCAATAGATGAAAAAGTTGAATCTCTTCAAAATTTTGCATGTAGGAAAACAATCTTTTTGAAGGCCCAAGCAAATATAAGCAACAGTTTTACATGGTAAAACCTGGAGCACCTCTATTCCCATGCACAGAACCTTCCTTTGGTTGTCACCGATGATGCAGCGTGAAACAAGATGCAGCCATCATGCTTATTAAAAGCTTGTATGCTTTATTTTCAAAACACAGTACAGTTGTAGATGATCATATACACGTGGGCATACAGCATACTTACCCCTATATATGAATTCACGCACGCGCACCCTGCCTTTATGAACGGCTCCAAAAAACTGAGTCAATTCAAATATTGATATTAACAAAGGATATTTGGCTGATTTTAATAAAAGCTTGCGCCCATGCATATTTTCCATATATCAGACTATACCTTCAGATATATATGTTTCTAGTTTCCATGTAACTTCTTTTATCTACATTTCTAAGAAAGTACACGACAACTCATGATACACCCATCTTGGACTTGCACCATGTTGGACGACATTTGCAAAGCCACATCCATGACAGAGTCATCCTTTAATTTGTGTAGTAGTGACACGTGTATTTATGCTGAACACACATGTGTGCTGAACACAATATACATGTGTGTATGCTGAACACAATATATATTAATATACGGACATATTCGAATGTGGGGCTAGTCGCTAGATATGTACTAGTAAACAAGAATAAACATGATCCACAAACCATTTCCATAGAGAGAATACGGGATTTATTTCTTTTTGTGGGAAGGTAGTAAGGGAGACCGCTTGCATATAGTTTGCTATATGCATGCATCACGATTAATTAGACCAAAATAACCATAGATCGAGATTCAAATTAGTTCTATCAATCACTATTAAATGGAAATTTTCTGCCTGCAAATTGAAACCTGTAAAAAGTGTGGGGACACGTGAATGCATATTTTTTTCAAGGAGTTAATAAATGTCGAAGTATTTTTTATTATACAATGATTTTCTCATTTTGTTGGTTTCAGTATCATGTTGGACTGCAAGCAATGCCTTCTTCATGTATTTCCCACCGCAATTATCCATCACTACTAGCCTGCTTAAATCTTACTTGTATATTAATGGAATATATAAAATAAGGAAATAATCCTTGTAGTAATTTATTAATAATGTCACCGGATGTCAAATAATGCATGTCATGCCTCTGCCTGTTATGCCCCATATATTTTATCTTCAGTAGTATTCTCTCTCCTCATACTAGTGACCCCATGTAAAGATAAATAGCCCAAAGAGGGGGTTTAAATTTGTGATTTTCTCTAAAAATCAAAATCAATTGCAATTATAAAAAACTTTAGCTATGCTAGTGTTGTCCACACACACACACACACACACACACACACACACACACACACACACACACACACACACACGAGGACTCCCTTTCCCTTGTCAGGTTTGAATACTGCAACGTAACCATATTTACTTTGGCCAGGAAAGAGAGTCTTGTGCTAGCTTCATCAGTGCGACCGATAACCACTCCAATAGCAAACTAACAAGCATCGATGCTGGAAGGGGTCCAGTCAGGCGCCCAGTTCATGTAGACAGCCCAGACCTCACCAACCTGTGGAAGGATCTCAAGCTCGCATGGTATACCGGTTTCTGTGGCGTTTACGAGATGGGAGAAACTGCCAGTTGTATAATATTGGGCTCTCTGGTTTTTGAGCTCTGAATGTGCGGCAGCTGATGGATATCTCCTGCTCCAGCCATCGTTCCTCCAGCTCCTGCTGAGGGCAGGCCTCGAGCCAGATCAGATGCACCGCAAAAGGCTCTGCCTCAACTTTGGTTATCCAACCATAGTACTTGGGGAGTATATCAGCATCATCGTGCAAAGCCCATATCCGCCCAGGTTCAAACTTCTCAAACGAGCAGTCATCTCTGAATCTGTGGAATTCAGGGTCAGAGCTTATATAAGAGATTTTTTTTTCGAAAACGCGGGAGAGCTGCTCTTCTTTGTATTAGAGAGAGAAATGGTCCCCATACAACTGCCCTCCCTCATACGGGGCAAATACGAGGGATAGGTTTACCCAACACAAACTCTAGCCTAAGAAACACAAAAGAACAAGACCAAAAACCCTTGACCTAGCAGCCTAGAGTGCGCCAATTAAACCCAGGCCTTGCAGCTTTTTAGCGCCGGCCAGGCACCACAGGCTGTGCTCTTCCTTGAGATCTCTCATAATGGAGTCAACCGAGGGAGCAACTTCTTCAAACACACATGCATTCCTATGTCTCCAAATCACCCAAGCTCCCAAAATTATTAAGGAATTTACTCCTCTCTTTTGTTCCTTTTTCACTTTTTTCAACAATTTGCACCACCATTCAGCAAAGTTGCGTTCTCGCTGCCTAGGAATATAATCACCAAGGTTTAGCGGTGCTAGAAGATTGAACCAGACCTGTCTTGCCACCACACATGATGCAAGTAGATATTGCACTGTCTCATCTTGCTGATCGCATAAGGGGCACTGATCAGGGTGAGGCAGCCCTCGCTTTTCTAGCCTATCTGCCATCCAACATCTATTGCGAATTGCCAGCCAAAGAAAAACTTTGCATTTGTTTGGAGCCCAAGATTTCCGAAGTCTTGGCCCTATATTCCAAAGTCTGAGCATAAGAGATTTTATTCTTCTCTTGGCTACTAATATCATTGTTTGAGTCACAATAAATTTAAGTTAATAATAGTCTTTGGCCCTATATTCATGGAAATAAAGTATTTTTTGAGTTCCAAAAATACCATATGTTTTGTGAAATACTTCGCTTTTGGAAAGCTATGTGGTGTTTGATTCTACAAACCTTGTAGTTTTGAATCCTATTGTATTGCTAGAAGTGTAGTCCATTTGGAGTTTTAGAAACTCAACTCTAAACCACTTTTTCCTAAACTATAGTTTTGCATATGTCAATGTCTTGATATTGCGGTTTCTCAAATCTGTGATATCCAAATAGGCTATAAAGAGTTCAATATGTTTACATTTCTTACTACACGATCTCTCACATTACTTATACCATTTCATATACAATAAGTGTCCGAGGCATTATTCTATTATTTTCTCATTAGCGGAAAGTGAACGACTTCTTAGTTCCTGAAGACATGTTGGAAGAGAAGCCATCAAATGGCTGCTAATCCGAACAGCTCATTTGGGCACAAGCAGGTGGAGCTAACGAGAGCACCGTTCGTCTAAATGAGCTCAAACTAGGGACCTGCTGTAGTGAACCTATTCATGGTGTCTAGGTTTGATCCAACTACCGACATTGGGCGGAGCTTCGGGCGAAAGCCAATTCCGGCGTTGGTGTCGGTTTCAACAACGGCGGCGTCTTCGGATGTCGTGAACCTCCTTGGAGGCGTTGGTTCAGAGGCTCTCTGCTTGGTCTTTGATTTTCCAGGTGTAAACCTTTCTCCGACTGACCGGAGGGGCGACGGCGGCGGCTTCGACGTCGTATACTTCTTGGAGGCGTCGCCTTGGAAATCAAGTGATCGGCTTCAACTGTGGAGGAACGGTTTGGCGAGTGGTTGGAGATTGTTTGGAGCATTGATGGACAAGAAGATTGAAGCTTAGTCTTCCTTTTTCTTTTTATTAGTGTGTTTTTCTTCTTGTTTCTTGTTTTACCTCGGTGTGAGGTTAGAGTCTAAGTACTCTGTTGTTGTGTAACCTTTGGCCATATATATCCACTTGTGGATATAGAGGCCGGAATTTAATTCCATAATCTAAAAAAAAAACATGATCATGCTCCTTTATTTGTTGTTGTTGTTGAACTTGTTGCAGCGTGCAATATTTTTGGGTCTTGTGTGCACTTTTGCTGGGATCCCATCGTGCCAGTGGTGTTCATCATTAAAATTTGTATATTATTACTAATTTGAACTCACTGATAGTATGTCTTTTATTTTATAGAGATCAATAGATTATGGTTTCACTATTAGTTGTATAATTAATGTCAACACATATGTTATGTACTTTATATGATATTCATCATTAAACATTTGTGTGTTATGTACTAATGTGAACTCGTTCATAATATGGTATTTATTTTATGTTATTTAAGAAGTCATTAGCTGATCAAATATTATTTCTCATGAGTACATATAACAGGGTTTTGAAAAGAAAAATCAGGACCAGGGTTACTGTTTCCATTTCTGGTTGCAGTTGCAAACACATAACACCAGTTCTGCCTTCATCACACATGTTGGTTCCACACAAGAGGCTTTTCCCTTCCATCTAATGGAAGCATATCGTTTTGTGTGTTGACGCAAGACTCATGGTTCTCCTAACTTTTCATCAACAACGGTAGTGGTGGATTGGGGCTGCCACGAATCATGTAAACTACAATTATTCTGTGGGAGGGGTAGCCTAATGTGTGCTAAGGTCATCTTTGGCACGAATCCACTCACAGTGGATTCAACCCATTGCACTATTGTTCTTTATTCTTTGAGTAAATTACCTCGATGCCACTAGAAATTATAATGTTTCATCTTTTTTTAAGAAGTTGTTAGCTGTGATCAAATTTCATTTCTCACTGTTAAGATCAGGCCCGGTCCTAGGATTTTCGGGGCCCGGGGCGAGACACTAAGTAAGGGGCCCTTTGCTATACTAATATTAATATTAATAATTATATATATATAAATGTTACTAACAAAGACAAAGCAAGAAAAAAATATTTAAGCAATCTGCATATAATACCTTAAAAGTTTCTTCTAACATTTCTCGATGCGAAGTCAGTGACAATGGCATCAAGATTGATCTCATCCAATAATTTCTTCTCGATGCTTAGAATTGCTAAACCATTTAGCCTTTCTTGAGACATTGTGGATCTCAAATAATTCTTCAATAACTTCAACTTTGAAAAGCTTCTTTCTGCTGATGCTACAGTGACAGGCACAGTAAACAGGATACGATAGGCAATAGAAATATTTGGATAAATATCCACTTCTCTGACATACTCAAATATCTCCATTGCGGACATTGATTTATCAGGTAAAGTCAGCTGTAGAACACGTAGCTCTGATATTAGATCATTTGAATCAACATCAGATGAGCCATCAAAAGAGAAGGTATTTGCAAATTTGGTGCAGCAGTCTCTTAATTCACTATTACCCAACGACTTCAAGGTTGTTGAACTCATCAAAAACCCAAATATACTTTTGAATGATTGGAGTTCTTCAAATCTGGTTTCCAATGAAGTAATTGCAACATCAACCATAGTCAAAAAATAATTAACTTCAAAGGCCTTCTGAGCTTCTAGATTTGCTTCCTCACAATCAGTTTCATCAAACTGTTTCTTCCTAGAACCACGACGCTTTATTGGAAATGATGGTTGTACACCCAATTCTGCTGCAATTTCCTTGGCAATGATCAAGCTAGAAGCAAACCCTTCATTTCTATAGTTTTGAAAATAATTCAATGTACTTTCTATGTGTTGTAATGTAGCATCAATGCACATGGATGGTGACTGCAACCTCTTGCTCACAGCATTTACAGTAAATAAAATGTCATGCCAAATAATCATACCAAGTATAAACTCAAAGGTACCAAGGACGTCATATAAATTTTTTGCATCACTCCTATCCTTGGGTTCAACATCCTTATCTTTACTTAATTGTTTCAAAGCAGCCCTTAGTTGAGGACATTGAAATCTAATTGCTTTGACACTTTTGATCCGACTCTCCCAACGAGTATTGCACAATGATTTCACAGTTAAACTTTCAACATGCTCAAGCAAAGCATTCCATCTTTTCGTGGAACTAGAAAATAACACACATATCCGTTGCACAATTCCAAAAAATGTAATAGCTTTGCTACAAGATTTAGCCATGTCACAAATAGTAAGATTAAGACTGTGGCAGGCACATGGCATATACAAAGCTCTTGGATTTATTTCAAGCAATCGTGTTTTTACCCCCTTGCGGCTTCCTTTCATGTTGGAGCCATTATCATAACCTTGACCTCTAATATCATCAACATTTAGACCAAAGGACTCAACAGCAGCCAGTAATGAATTGAGAAGACCCTCACCGGATGTATCATCTACCTTCAAGAAAGCCAGAAAGTACTCACCAACTTTACCAGTTGACATATCAACACATCGAACTAACAAACTCATTTGTTCTTGGTGACTCACATCTGGAGTACAGTCAAGGATCACAGAAAAATACTTGGCCTCTTTAACAGTCTTTATGATAGAACTGGTAATGTTAGAAGCCAAAAGAGAAATCAACTCATTTTGAATTTTATGACTGAGATAATGATGATGGATCTCTTTCTGTTCAATACGCCTTAGGTGATCTTGCATCACCACATCAAATTCTGCAATCATCTCAATAGTAGCTAAGAAATTACCGTTGTTGTCATTGTAGAGTTGCTCACTTGATCCTCTAAAAGCCAGATTGCGTTTACCAAGGAATTTCACAACAGAAATTAATCTCAGTAAAACTTGCCTAATACGCTCTTTCTCCTTTGTGATCTGGTACTGCAAATCTTTGTCAATTGTTTCATTCTTGTTGAGTCTAGCTCTTAGTTCAGTCCAAGTGTTCATGTTGATAAAACTGGGCTGGGCGTCTGACGCTCGAGTCGCCGGCGTCGTCTTCGGGACTGCCGGCGATCTCCCAGACCAGTCCGCCAAAGGAAGGAACAAGCAGTCAAGCACGCAATAGATTAGAAACGAGGAGTCGCCGCGGCCAGAGGACATCCGACGTTTCCTTTTTCCTTAATTGCTCGACGTTTCTCATTCCATTCCCTAATTAGTACTATAGTTTGGAGTCCCTGTAATCTAGCGTGTTGATCTTGTAATTAGTTTGTATCTTGGAGAACACAACAACCTGAACAACCTGTAGATATGCATGTATAGCCGGTAGCTTCAGGTTGTTGTGATCTCCTGCTGAATCTTGTACGCCATGCCAGGGGCTCTTCCTGGCCTATATAAACACGCAGCCGTGAGCCGGGAACGGGCATCACGTTAACCCAAATACTATCCAACATACATGGTAATCAGAGCCCCTATCCCTCCAAAATCCATCTATGGCGTTCTCATCCTCGTCGATCGGATCTTCGGCAAACCCTCTGGCTCATCTCGTCACGGAGAAGCTGAGCAAGAGCAACTATCCGCTCTGGCGTGCTCAGATCCTCTCGGCGCTTCGCGGAGCGCAGATGGCGGGCTTCCTGAACGGCAGCAATCCCGCCCCAGCCCGCACCATCACCGTGAAGAAGGGGGAGAAGGACACCGAGGAGGTGCCCAATCCAGCCCACACTCTATGGGAGGCGCAAGAGCAGCAGGTTCTGAGCTACCTGCTGCTGTCTCTCACCCGCGACATACTGGCGCAGGTGGTCTCCATTCCAACCGCCGCCGGGGTGTGGCAAGCGATTGAGGGCATGTTTGCCTCTCAATCTCGTGCGCGCATCATCAACACGCGCATGGCCTTGGCTACAACTCGGAAGGGAAATCTCAGCGTCAACGAGTACGTCAGCAAGATGAAGACTCTGGCTGATGAGATGGCTGCAGCTGGGAAGAAGCTGGATGACGAGGAGCTCACGTCCTATATCCTGGCAGGTTTGGATGTTGATTTCAATCCTGTTGTTTCTGCGGTAGCCGGTCCTTCGGAGACCTCTTTTCGCAACTCGTCAGCTTCGAGCAGCGCATGGAGCTTCTGCAGGGGTCGCCTCAGTCCTGCACGAATGCTGCATCTCGCGGACGTGGTGGCGGCAATGGTCATGGTCGAGGCCGTGGACGCGGTGGCTTTGGTCGCGGTGGCCGCGGCGACAACAGCAACCAGCGTGCGGACGGCAACAACAACAGCAACGGCTCCGCACCATGCATCAAGTGCCAGCTCTGTGGCAAAGGAGGACACACCGTGGTCAAGTGCTACAAGCGCTTTGATCACAGCTTCACCGGTGAAGAGAAGAGCGCAGGATCGGCTACCACCTCCTACGGCGTCGACACCAACTGGTACACCGACACCGGTGCCACGGACCACATCACCAGCGAGCTAGAGAGGCTCACCGTCCGTGACAAGTACTCCGGCAACGATCAAGTCCACACGGCCAACGGGGCAGGTATGGAGATTGATCAAATTGGACATACAGTACTTCGTACCCCTAGTAAAAATTTGCATCTAAACAACATTCTATATGTTCCAGAAGCTAGCAAGAACCTTGTCTCTGTTCATAGATTAGCATCTGATAATAATGCTTTTTTGGAATTTCATCCCAACTATTTTTTGATCAAGGATCAGGAAACGAAGAAAACGGTTCTGCAAGGCAGGTGTGAGGGTGGCCTTTATCCTTTGCCGTTTCTACCAAATAAACAAGCGTACGGTGCCACCAAACCCTCGTCGTCTCGGTGGCACAGCCGCTTAGGTCATCCATCTTCGCAAGTCGTCCAGCAAGTTCTTAGCAAGCATAAGCTTCCTTTTGTTCATGAGTCCAATAAAAGTTTAGTGTGTGATGCGTGTCAGCAGGGCAAGTCGCATCAGTTGCCATATCCCAAATCGTTTAGTGAGTCAAGTGCTCCATTGGAGCTTGTCTTTTCTGATGTATGGGGTCCGGCACCCACTTCTGTTGGGAGACACAATTATTATATTAGTTTCATTGATGATTTCAGCAAATTTACATGGATTTACTTGCTCAAACATAAATCTGAAGTGTTTCAGAAATTTCATGATTTTCAAAACCTTGTTGAGCGTCTCTTTGATCGGAAAATTATTGCAATGCAAACAGATTGGGGCGGTGCATACCAAAAATTAAACACTTTTTTTCCAGCGCATTGGTATTTCTCACCACGTCTCCTGTCCACACGCTCACCAACAAAATGGATTAGCTGAACGTGAGCATCGTCACATTGTTGATATGGGACTCACTCTACTTGCTCACGCCTCTATGCCACTTAAATTTTGGGATGAAGCTTTTCTTACGGCTACCTATTTGATAAATAGGCTACCAAGTAGGGTCATAGGCAATTCCACACCCCTTGAGAAACTCTTTCATCATCCACCTGATTATTCTTCCCTGCGTACCTTTGGGTGTGCCTGCGGGCCTAATTTACGACCCTACAACACAAGAAAACTATCTTTCCGCTCTAAACGTTGTGTATTTCTTGGATACAGTCAACTCCACAAGGGCTTCAAGTGTCTCGATGTTTCTCAAGGTCGGGTGTATATTTCTCGAGATGTAGTCTTTGATGAGAGTATTTTTCCCTTCACCGAATTGCATCCAAATGCTGGTGCTCGGCTTAGATCGGAAATCTCCATGTTGCCTGACGATCTGAAAAATCTAGGGGGTGAATACTGTACTGCTAGTTCTCCTGATCATTCTCCTACTAACCCTCTGTTTGAGCCTGTGGTCACAGAAGAATGTTCTGTGCAAAACAGTCGATGTTCTGTGCAGGACGGGGTACCGACGAAAGGCGTGGGACACGATGACGCTTCTCCTGCGCCGGGCTCCTCTGTACCTTCTGCTTTGGGCCAGCCAGGCGGCGACGCGCGTCCTGATGTGCCGCGCACCGGGGGAGCACGCGCTGACGACGCTGCTGTTGTGGCGGATTCTGGGAGCGTGCCGACACCGGGGGCCAGTGGATCTCCCTCGGATCACGTGCCAGAATCCGATCTGTCTGATCAAGCGGGATCTTCTGCTCAGGTGATTCCTGCAGCGGAGGATTCGACCACGGAATCACCTGCATTTGTGCAAGCACCAACACAAAGACCAGTCACACGTCTTCAGCGCGGCATTAGTAAGCCCAAGATTTTCACTGATGGTACAGTACGCTATGGTTTTCTAACTGAGGTTTCAGAACCCAATAATCTTCAAGATGCATTGGCACGTAAAGAGTCGAAGCAGGCAATGGATGCAGAGTTTTCTGCCCTGATAAAGAACAGAACCTGGCGCTTGGTCCCTAGTCCTAAAGGGAAAAATATCATAGATTGTAAGTGGGTATACAAGGTCAAAAAGAAGTCAGATGGAACTATAGACAGGTATAAGGCTCGCTTGGTTGCAAAAGGATTTAAGCAGCGCTATGGGATTGACTACGAGGACACGTTTAGTCCAGTAGTCAAGGCTGCCACTATTCGACTAGTTCTTTCTATAGCAGTATCACGAGGATGGTCACTTCGCCAGTTGGATGTACAGAACGCGTTCCTTCATGGTGGTCTGGAGGAAGAAGTGTTTATGCGTCAACCACCTGGGTATGAGGACAAGACATTGCCACTGCACGTCTGCAAGTTGGAAAAATCACTGTATGGGTTGAAACAGGCGCCTAGGGCCTGGTATTCTCGTCTGAGCAGTAAGCTGTTGAATCTTGGGTTTGTTCCCTTTAAGGCAGATACATCACTGTTCTTCTATAGTAAGGGAAATCAAACCATATTTGTTTTGGTTTATGTTGATGATATAATTGTTGCTAGTTCCTCTTCAGATGCTAGTACAGCCTTGGTTCGTGATCTGGAGAAGGAGTTTGCCATAAAAGACTTGGGAAATTTACATTACTTTCTTGGAATAGAAGTGAAGAATTCAGGAGGAGAGCTGCTGCTTTCACAGGAAAGGTATGCAACTGAGGTCATTCAGCGTGCCGGTATGAATCAGTGCAAACCTATGAATACACCTCTATCTGTGTCTGAAAAACTGTCAATCAATGAAGGAGAACCTTTGGGACCAGATGAGTGTACTCGGTACCGGAGTATAGTAGGAGCTTTACAGTATTTAACTCTTACTCGTCCGGATATTTCATTTGCTGTTAACAAGGTGTGCCAATTCCTTCATTGTCCAACCACACAACACTGGGCAGCAGTCAAAAGGATACTACGATATCTGAGTAGCACTCTACAACTTGGTTTGAAGATTAGAAAGTCCAAGTCTATGTTAGTCAGTGCATTTGAAGATGCGGACTGGGCCGGGTGTCCTGATGATAGGAAATCGACAGGAGGATTTGCTGTGTTTCTTGGTTCTAATCTCATCTCCTGGAGCGCAAGAAAACAGCCCACTGTCTCAAGGTCCAGCACAGAGGCAGAGTATAAAGCTTTGGCCAATGCTACTGCAGAGATAATGTGGGTTCAGAAATTGCTTACTGAATTGAGTATCCCTCATCCTCCTGCAGCACGCTTATGGTGTGATAATTTGGGTGCAAAATACCTCCCTGAGAATCCGGTGTTTCATGCAAGAACTAAACATATTGAGATAGATTTCCATTTCGTTCGAGAACAAGTCGCACAAAGGTTGTTAGAGGTTCGGTTTATTCACACTAACGACCAGGTTGCAGATGGTTTCACGAAGCCACTATCTCGGCAGAAACTGGAAGTCTTCAAGCGCAATCTCAATCTCGCAGACGGCTTGTGATTGTCGGGGGGTGTTAAGATATGCTTTGGAGTCCCTGTAATCTAGCGTGTTGATCTTGTAATTAGTTTGTATCTTGGAGAACACAACAACCTGAACAACCTGTAGATATGCATGTATAGCCGGTAGCTTCAGGTTGTTGTGATCTCCTGCTGAATCTTGTACGCCACGCCAGGGGCTCTTCCTGGCCTATATAAACACGCAGCCGTGAGCCGGGAACGGGCATCACGTTAACCCAAATACTATCCAACATACACTCACTAGTACATATAATAGGGTCGTGAGATAAAAAATCATAGGACCAAGATTGATATTTAGATTTTCTGTTGCAATTGGAAAAGATATGTTGGTTGGCACAAATGGTTCTCGTACCTTTTCCTTAATAATGGTAGTGGTGGATTTGGGCTGCCACAAATCATGTAAATTGGTACAACCATTCTTTGGACGGATCTGCCGGATGTGGCTTCAGCTACTGCACTACTATTCTTTACTCTTCAAGTATTATATTCTCTCAATGCCACTAAAAATTATAATGATTCCCTCACTGCTGTTCAAATTGTTCGCTTCCCTTCATTGGCACTATATATTTCAAATTGGTGTTCCCTTGGATGCCTCTCCGTTATATACTACTAATCAGTTATGATTAATTGAATATACGGGTCCACAATCTACACTGTTTTTGTGTCTATTTACAATCACAAATTGTGTGTGTGTGTGTGTGTGTGTCAACCACTCAGCTCATAGCCTCGGAGAGTCAACCACTACCAGCCGCATCCACACTCCCTTGTCTCGCTCTCCCCAAATCTAGCCGCACCTTCAAAATATTAGGCCCCCAAATCAATCCAAATCGAGGCTATTGCTAATGGGAAGGATCCACACGGGAGGAGCATTGTCAAGGGAGGAGGATGTGGCCTGAACGAGAACTGGTAGGGTGTGAGCCACACGCACGTGATTGTTGTGTGGATCAGAACTAGGGCTTGGGGTCAGGGGCAAGACATAGCCTGGACGATATATGGCCAATGGTGCCAGAGATCTAGCCCGCGTGTGCCATATCCTTCTCCACCCTCTCTATCTCATTTCTGCTTGCGATTTTTCTTTTGCAAAGCAGGGAGCTTTTTGAAAACTAAGTAAAGTCATTACATACATACAAGCAACATAACATCCGTGGGAAAGGAAGAAAATAAACTCAACTATCCTTCAACCTAATAGCTAAGCATAGGCGTAGCTAGAGGGTGGTCCAGGTATGCCAAGGCATACCCTGGATTTTCCTCCCGGTTCATTACCCTAAGAAGCAGCTTAGTCGGCAGCCAAGTCCAATTAAACCAACATCAAGGCTAAGCTTGTTTTTTTGTTTGCATTGCACACCTTCGTTCCCAATTGCTCCCTACCCGTCGCACGAACAAGGATACACGACCATGCGAGGAGAGGCACAACATAATGGCAAAACGTCGGTGGGTGCTACCTCCAACTCTCCAAGCTCTAGTGTCTGGGTTTTGGTGACTCCACCTCCGCTCTCCGGTCTTCGCGTCACAATCTGCTATGGGTGCCTTTAGGTGTGTTTAGTTGCCCGAATCTCTTCCATCCTAACTGAGTGGATGTGTATAACCTGAGAAACACGTATCATCGGCTCTCACAACTATTTTGCGTTGCGCTGGCCTCACCGCGAGGGCCACTTTCGCAGTTTTATGTTGGGCCCTCCACGTCACCACGTATACAGATATGAATTTAGAACTTTGTATGTTATTTTTATAAATATTTTTAAATTGTTTATCTAATTATCATATATATATATATATCATATTATTTATATATTGATTGTATCAAATTGTATATGAAAAAAATTTCGTGGCATACCCTTCATAAAATGCTAGCTCCGCCACTGTAGCTAAGTGTGCAAGATAATCCTTTTGCGTTGCTTCAAACTCAAATATCCTTCAACCTAATAACTATAGGGGTGCCCAAGGGGTACGGGTGTAAAAATTCACCCGCGGGTGTCATAACAAATCGGTGTGAACAAATGTGATAGGTGTCGTAATGGGTGGATTTTGCTCCGCCTGTATCAGAGCCGACCCATTGCCATCCCTGCATGCACTGAGGGCCCTGTGCTCGCACGCCAGGGACGGCCATGCCACACAGCTCACATGCTTGCGATTTTCATGGATGCTAATGCCAATTCAGTGTTAATTAATTAGTTCTATAATGAGATTGGTTACTTAAAGCAAATGGTATGCGATGATTATAACAAAAATTTAGCCAAAGATTTATTTTTAAAAAATAAACTTGACTAAAATCTGGAGTTTTTTACAAAGATCCCTAATTGGCCTGAAAAGTCAAGAAATTTCCTGAATTTGGGAAGTCACGTGATTGTGATGTGCTGTACCAGTGCCGAATCAATTGTAGCTTGTCCCTGAAGGCCCGAACCATGGTTCTGATAGTTTTCTCATGTGTATAGAAAGGAACAAAAGTTGTCTGCCTAGAGAGTGCTTTCGGTTTATTTTTAACTATCCTTCCATGTTGGAGAAGAACTTGGAATTCGGTGGTGAGCAAAGGTAGGAAGCCACAACCTCGTTGGAAGCAATATCAACAATAATCTCACCTGTAAAGTCATCACTCCCTAACGGGGCAAGCTAGTGTGCTGGGATCAGGACACCAAACCATCCTAGTATAGGGCTAGTCAAAATAAATGAGATTTTTTTTTGAGAGTCAAAATTAATGAGATTAAGATATTATCATATCGGGCTAGTCTTCTCAGTGCCATATTGGCTATATTTATAATAAGGGTTAAACTAGCGCCTGTGTTATAAACGCGCAGCCGGATTCGGTCTAGGCCCGGGTACCCTCGGGCCAGTGCGACATGAAGTCCAGGTCCAATGTAGCTACAACCAACAATGCTCAGGCCTAACTCAACCCAAAAGACTAGCCTGATAGGTGAGGACTGCCCTCGCCTTATATGTTGTGTTTCCCCATCATCAATTTTCGATGTGGGACTAAACCTAACAATCTCCCCCGTCACACATCGGACCCAACTCTTCCATTAGAAGAGGCTATCAACAGGTCCAAAGTTTAAATTCTCCAGTGGAGGCACCTGTAGACTTTTACGGGCTCCCCCGTCATAATGTAGGATTCGGCCTAGGCCCGGGTACCTACGGGCCAGCGCGATATTACGCCCAGGTCCAACGTAGCTACAACCAACAATGCTCAGGCCTAACTCAACCCAAAAGACTAGCCTGATAGGTGAGGACTGCCCTCGCCTTATATGTTGTGTTTCCCCATCATCAATTTTTGATGTGGGACTAAACCTAACAGCCTGAACGTCCAATAAAAATCTCTCATCGGACGCTGCATTGCAACATCAAAACAAAACATCTGCAACATAAAAAATTTATATTTGCAACATAAAAAATTATATGAGAAAATACCTTGATCCATTCTTAGAGAAAAATCCTACCACAACGTCAGCACTTGTTTCATGCAATATTTTCGAGCAAAATCATGTGATAGACAATCGAGTTTGAACTTTGTAAGTGAAACACTGCAAATAAATATTACAACATCAAAATTTAATTACTGAAATATCGAAAGCCAGGTATTGCAACATTTAAAAACTGCAAAGGCAACATCACAAAGATTCGGACACTTGAAATTTTTTAAACTCCATATGCAACATCTGAGATCCCGGATTGAAACATCACAACATGTCATATCGCAACATCAAAAAATAATAAATGTAACTTTGTAAACCAATTGGTGAAACATCCAAAATCCATCATCCATAAAATCACCTGTTGCAAAACATAGGGAATGAGGTTGCAGCTGGAGGAGCGGCGCCCAGAGGAGCATGGATGGGGAGCGTGCGGTGGCGTGGAGGAGGAGGCAGCGATGAGGGGGATGGTGGCGGCGCGGAGGAGAGCGGGGCCGGCGGTGGCACCCAGGGAGGCGACGGCGATGAGAGAGGCCGCCGCGGTGGCGCGAAGGAGCGGCGATGGCAGCGCAGCAAAGGAGCGTGGGGTCGGCGGCGGCGCGGAGGAACCGTGACGAGGGAGGCGAAGATGACGAGACGCGGACGAGGGGCGGTGGAGGAGGTGGACGCGGCGGCTGCGCTAGCGACGGCGCTCGGGTCGGCAACGGCACGCGGGGCGGCCGCGTCGTCGTCAACTCGCGGGGCGGCGGTAGCGGCGTGGAGGAGCAGGCGCCCGCGGAGGAGCACGACATCACCAAGGAGGAGCAGACGCAGAGCGGCGGCGGTGACGTGGGAGCGAGGAGGAAGCGGCAGCGGAGGAAGCCCACTATTTCTTTTTTCGGGAATGCGATACGGGGCGTGGTGGGTTTTTTCTTAATTTGGAAATGGCGATAGACCGCCGCGGAATGGGTCGGACGTCTGAGTTGAAGCGTTACCGTTATAATAATTATCATGTTAAACTCGAGTTATCATTTCTCCATGTTCAATGCACTGAGTTAAGCTTCGTTGGTCTCTTTGCCCTTTAGAGTCCTGCGTCCAAGTGGTTATAGAGGCATATTTTTAATAGAGATATAAATTATAATGAGACCGGTTTAATCTTAGTAGTTATAATGGAGTTTTTATTGTAAATTAAGTGAAAAGCTTAATGGATATGGATATTATAGTATTCATATTATTTGGAAAATAAATATAATAGAATGAGAAATAGATTGAAGTATTAAGTTTCTATATTTTAATCACCTAACCAGATTTATAGTCAAGCTATAATTTACATATTTAGCTAAAATAATATTCATTTAGTATATATTTATTAATATATTATTTTCGAAATATATAAATTAATTTTACAATAAAAATAAAATGAAACAATTCATAATGTTGTTTTTATTCATGTAACTTGATATCTAATTAAAATATTAAGTTGATATTTGACTAAATTGTTTCTCTCATAGTGTTATATAATATTTATTTTAAATATTTGTTTTCATATGTTTCGTTTGTAAAAATAAAATATTTTTGGTTTTGTTTATTTAAAAGTTTTGATGTGTTTTTGTTCATAAATAAAAAAGCCCTTTAATATTACTTTTCCATACCGTGTAGCACTAAGTTAGTAGAAAAATAATCTTGTCACAGTTATAAATGATCTAACACTAAAAAATTGGGTCGAACTCATCTACGTTAATTAATTGGTGTGGCAAGATCTAGCTATATATAAACCAACACGACTGTTTGTTCAACGGCAGCAACCATCCGTTGACTCTTCTCTTGAAAGGACACCTTCCGCCTGTTCACATCGTATCATATCCACATGTCTTTTTGGACTAGATTAGTCAGCCACGAAAGCAACTGTGTAAAAGCGGTAAGCACACAATGCCTTTTCTAACCAGCGAAGTAATATTGAAGTCATCAAATCAATGATGAAAACTGCTGCTGCAACATTTAGAACAAGTAGTTCCAAACATTTCAAACCACGCTGCAACATTCGGAACAAGTTTGACGATTCAAATGGTCATAGTTCTATGCAATTACTATTAAGAAAATACTATGTCCTCTTGTACAGGTGCCCATCGGAGGGAAAGATTTGGTGCTGCTGTTTCAATGGAGAGCCTGGCCAAGAGTGTCCATTGAACCAAATTACAGTAACATGTGGTTGTTCAGTTCAATTGTCCGTTAAAATGGAGTCACTACTCCAGATACAAACGGTTCGTTTTCCCAACCGTTTGTGATGAGGGTATCACAAACGGTTTTTCAAAACCGTTTGTGATGGTGCCGTTTGTGATGATGGTTTCTCTAGTAGTGATTCTTCGCATCATCTCGCCATCCTCATATCATCTGTTGTTTTCTCGCCTTCATCCATTCCGTAATGGAATACTACTTGGACTCCACAAATAAATGAGCTGAAGACTCAAATTGCACCACGGAGTACTAAGTTGTTACTCCGATTCCTGCATGGAGTAAATTGAAGTACACGGAACCACGGTAAAACGGGGGCTCTTATCTGGCTTGCGGAAGATAGATAGGAGCGCCGGCTTAGAGGCCCACGAAGGCCCATCATGCGGCCTTCTTCCTCCTCTCGCCGCACAGCGCCGCCCCCGCCGCCTTCGTCCTCTGCCCCAGCCGGCGGCGGCAGCCGCGCCGCCGTACCGCCCCGACCTTCCTAACCCGGTGGCCGTCACCGCACCCGCCTCCCGGTCCCCACCCACCGCCCGTCCAGCGGCGCGGGAGTGCCGCCTCACCTCCGCCGCCGGCCGCACCTCGACCGCCACCGGACCTTCCCTCCGCCCCCACCTCCATCTTTTCTATGGCCTGAGGCCATTGGAGCACCTCCCTAGCTCGGCGGCGGAACCCCGAACCCTAATCTCCGCCGCTGGCCTCGCCCACCACCCGCGGCCAGCGGTGCCCTCACCGCCGAGCCGCTCCTGCCCCTCCGCCCGCGTCCGGCCACGCCATCCGCCGCCTCCGTCGTGAGGAAGAAGAAGGAGATCATGCGGCCCTCGCCGCCGAGCCGCTCCTGCCTCTCCGCCCGCGTCCGGCCACGCCATCCGCCGCCGCCGTCGCGAGGAAGAAGAAGGAGATCATGCGGCCCTGTGGGCCGCACGAATCTCAAACACCGGAAGCCGGTGGGCTTATATAGGTTTCCCGCTGTAAAACGGTAGGCATTGCTCACTTGATCCCATCTTCATTCTGTTCAAGCC
>OAMR01000013.1:2234000-2244956 GCA_900205405.1 Echinochloa crus-galli | reverse complement strand
TGATGAGGGTATCACAAACGGTTTTTCAAAACCGTTTGTGATGGTGCCGTTTGTGATGATGGTTTTTCTAGTAGTGAGTGACAGTGGACACACTACAGGATTTCGATTCTTCGCCGTGTGCCAAGCGCACACGGCGAAGCCCCTCTAGCACACGGCGAAGTCTTCGCCGTGTGTAGCCTACGGGGAAGCCCCTACGGTGATTTTGCCCACGGCGAAGTTTCGGGCACACGGCAAAGCTGAGGAATCCGGTAGTGATAGTAAAGCAAAACGTACAACCGTTTGTGATGAGGGTATCACAAACGGTTTTTCAAAACCGTTTGTGATGGTGCCGTTTGTGATGATGGTTTTTCTAGTAGTGAGTGACAGTGGACACACTACAGGATTTCGATTCTTCGCCGTGTGCCAAGCGCACACGGCGAAGCCCCTCTAGCACACGGCGAAGTCTTCGCCGTGTGTAGCCTACGGGGAAGCCCCTACGGTGATTTTGCCCACGGCGAAAACCGTTTGTGATGAGGGTATCACAAACGGTTTTTCAAAACCGTTTGTGATGGTGCCGTTTGTGATGATGGTTTTTCTAGTAGTGAGTGACAGTGGACACACTACAGGATTTCGATTCTTCGCCGTGTGCCAAGCGCACACGGCGAAGCCCCTCTAGCACACGGCGAAGTCTTCGCCGTGTGTAGCCTACGGGGAAGCCCCTACGGTGATTTTGCCCACGGCGAAGTTTCGGGCACACGGCAAAGCTGAGGAATCCGGTAGTGATAGTAAAGCAAAACGTACACATGGGCTGTATAAGGTGTCTATTGCTCCAAATGTTTAAGCATAAGAGACACACAAAGTAGCACAGTGATGGATTACACCACATAGAGGCCATGTGAGTAAAGATCTATATATGTCGATGCAGCTTTCAAACCATCATCAGTCATTGTAGCTGTCGGAATTGTGGCCAGGGATGACCAATGGACCATGGCCGCTATTTGCATTTTTTGACCAAGTTGAGATTTGCATTTGGATTTGGTGGTGGAATATATCATGACATTCATCATCTCTTGTAAAACAAAATGTTTGACAATTTTTGGGCCTAGTGAAAGGCTTTGTAAGAGAAGTTGATCTAATTTTTGTTTCCTCAGGAGAAGACATAAATGAGAAACGTACTTTTCTGAACTGCTCGGAAAGGGGACACCAATTAGCAGTTACTTGGAAATTACCTACCTCCCACGGTGCATGCTACCCGCATGTGAAAACTTGGAAAGCTCAATTCATCAGCTCGAAGCCACTTTTGCAGACTAGTCTGCTTCTGCTTAGACTTTGAGCATTAGGGCTTAATTAAAGGAAAATCGTGTACAGCTCTCTGGTGATAATCCTATCTATTCCACGGCAAGCTCCTAGCTCCACCTCATGGATGGATTCAAGTTAATGCAGATATATAGATGCTCGGGCGGGTCCATCTTCATGCTGAAGTCTTTTAAAACTGCACAAGGATATATGTGCTTTGCACTTCCGTCGGAGATAAAATCACAAAGCCAGAAAAAGTTGAGGCAAATCTAAAATGACAAGTGTATTTTAATTTTCAGCTGAAATGATGACGTCGTTAAGTGCTCTTAGTGGAATGCGGCCAAACACAAGCTTCGGTGGTAAAATGACAAAGTTAAGAGAAGAAGTAAGAGTAAAATAGCAGTTGGAGACTTGGAGGCAATTGCTCAGTAGTGCAAATGTTCTTTCCTCCCCTTTTTTTAACTATATACTCCCTCCGGTATCATATTAGAAGTTCTTTTGGACAAGATTTGAGTCAAACATTGAGAATATAAATTATGAATAATATTTAAATGGGAAAATTGGCAGATTGACACCGTTAAAAGGTGTCTTTTGCCACAGGCCACTAAGAAAGAGTGGCTTTGCCTGAACACACTATAATTCTGCATACATTTGCTGTGGGACACTATGACTCATATAATAATATTTTCTGCTCAAATACATCACAAAACTTTTATAAAGGACACGGCCGGCTATCTACTTCGCCGGCAGTTCCGAGCCCGATGCTCGCCGCAAAGTAGAGCCCTTGCTGGTGCTTTTGTACCTGCAGGAGCAAGGGCAGTATGCAGCTGTTAGTGGCGAGGAATCAGGACAGAGAGGGGGCCGAGTTGCTCTGATTTGTGGGAAGATGCAACCAGGGAGGTAGATTTGGTGCTTGAGGGGTGGAATTGCAGGCCGTGTACCTCTGATTTGGAAGAAACGAGCACAGAACTGCATGGTTGGATTTGCTCGGTGAAAGAAGATGCGGCCGCTGCTACTGCTTGCTTGTTTATTTTGTGGAAAAGAAAAACAGGAAAGGGAACTGGTGCCGCCGGCCGGTGTGAGCGAGCGTTCAAGCGGCAGAGGTTGCGGCCGTCTTGAACGGGCGCCGCCGACGCTGGGAGCGAGCGCCGCGGCGCCGCCTGGAGCAACCGGCGCCTAGGGGGAAGGGGCCGAGTAATTTTGGGCCGGTGTTGATCCACTCTCGGAAGGAGCACAGTCAGACGGTATAAAGGTTATTTCCTACAGCCTTATATTAAAACTGAATACAATATTAGATGCAGTGTCTAGTGGCAAATTACCATACTTGTATAGTGTCTCTTGGCAAAGCCATCATTTTTTAGTGGCTTGGGGCAAAAACCATGTTTGAGTAGTGTCCAATAGTCAATTTTGCCTATTTAAATCGTTGAGTTTGGAAATGTGAAAATCATATAAATAGATTGGTCTTTAAATTACTTTTATAAAAATATACATATATAACTTTTTCAGAAATATTTTTATAGAAAAGTGAAGTTAAAGTTGGGCTTTGGTGACCGTGTCGCTGTTCTAAAGAACTTCTAATTGGGAACTGGAGGGAGTATATAGCCTTCTATGAGTCAACCGTAAGTCAATGCCGTCTAATGAGAAATCAAGTGAGCTTAACTCATTTGGAAGAAAATTTTGGGTCCGCGATCGCTGAACAGTCAGCGTGCCGCCAGTCCCGGGTTTGGATGTTCCATCCGGTGGGCCATCATATCATCCGGGTTTGTCCCATATATATTTTTTTTTGTCTCTACGGCCGCAGCTAAGGGCATGTTTGGATCAGTGTTAGTCTGACTAATTTTAGTCTCTTCTAAAAGCTAAACTTTCAAACATGTGAGGTTATAGAAGGGCTAAAATTAGTCTTGAGGCTAGCAAATTTTAGCTTCCCCACCCCTACTAGCAAATTTTAGCCTCAAGACTAATTTTAGTGTGGGTATCCAAACAGAGAGGTGACTAAAAATTTTTAGCTAACTAATTTTAGTCATGATACTAAAAGTTATCCAAACACCCTTAAGAATCAGTCGGCACTCAGTCCCCTTCTCTCCTCTCAAGCCAAGCATTATTCCAATTTCCAGCCAGCTGAGCCACCGGCGCCGCGCCGCCGTAAGGCTCCAACGGTCGGACCCTTCGCTCGACGGCGTTGCCCGGCCGGTGGTCTCCGCCGCCGTCCTCGAGGGCTCAGTCCTCAACCGCTGCTGCCCAAGGTATACTACATCAACCGCTAGGTTCAATTTAATTTCGTCCGCGTATTTTTTAGATATGGCAAGCAGTTCTAATTTAATTTCATCTTCTTTCGTAAGGGGAAAATTTCTCAAGTTTATTCGTGGTGAAGATAGCTGCTTGTAGTTGTGAACTCAGTCCCCTTTCGTTCTCAGGGTGTTTGATTGCCAAGAAATGGAGTCTGGGGCTTTCTCAGAGCCAGAGCCGGCGACGCCGTCTGCCGGCAGGGACTGGTCGGAGCTGCCGCTGGACGCGCTCGTGCTGGTCTTCGCCAGGCTCGGCCCCGTCGAGATCCTCATGGGCTCCGGCCTCGTGTGCCGCTCATGGCTGCAGGCGGCCAAGGAGCCTGAGCTGTGGCGATTCCTGGACATGGCGAACCATAAAGCGGTGGAGGAGATGAACGGAGATGTCCTGTGCCTAATGGCGAGGATGGCCGTGGTTCGCTCCAAGGGGCAGCTGGAGGTGTTCTTGGGGAAGTATTTTGTCACTGATGACCTTCTCAAGTACATAGCAGACAGGTACCCTCCGTTACTTAGCTTTCAGCACTATTTGGTACAGAATATTTTTGGTCCTTTTCTTTGTGTCCTTCAGGTTGAGAAGTGAGAAGAAGAGCATTTAATTTTTACACTCCCTTCATTTTAATTATTTATCGGTTTAATTTTCTCCTAGGTCAAAAGTTTAAACTTTGACGAAATCTATAAAAAATATATTAATATATAATACCAAATAAATACACCATTAAGATATTCGGTCATCGACTCAACGTTATCAATTTGATGTTGTAAATGTTGGTGCGTTTGTTTCTATAAATTTAGTCAAAGTTAGAGAAGTTTGACTTAGAAAATAACAAATAATACATAATTTGGAATGGAGGGGATACCTTTGCCCCAATGTAGTGTTATCAAACAAACATGAGTACATATCCCGTTACTACTGAATATATTCTCCTTCTGATTGTGACATCTGTTTTAGCCTTAACTCTAAGACAATTTTGATAATTGTATTGTGACCGTGTACCGCACTAGTGGCCATTTTTGACCGAGGAAGTTGGCTGCAAGAAAGAAAGCTACTTATCATTAGAGAGCCACTCTTATTTTTCTCTGCATTTTTTTTTCAAAGCAGCAACCCTTTCAATGTATTCCCTTTATTTACATGCTGCATATTCTAGCTCAGGTCCCTTTTAATTGAACAAGGTTCGCAGGTCGGCATCTCTGAAGGTCCTTAGCCTTATATCATGCCATGAGGTCTCTAACAAAGGATTCACCGAGCTGGTTACAAAGTCACCTCTGCTAGAGGACCTCTCACTTGAGCTCTGTCCGAAAATCGGCGGTCGGAACGTGTATAAGTCTACTGGGAAAGCATGCCCACAGCTGAAACGTTTCAGCCTGCGCAGGGAGTGCTTTAGGTTCTCGCTGAACTACCCTCGGCGTGTTGCGGAGGCGCTTGGGATCGCAGTTATGTGTGAGCTACGAAGCCTCAGTCTCATCAGCAGCAACATCACCAATGACGAGCTGGTAGCCATCCTTGACGGCTGCCCTCACCTGGAAATTCTCTGCTTGCGTGATTGCTACAAAGTCATAGCTGATGGCCCCCTCAGAGCCAAGTGTGCCAGGATCAAGATACTGACGCTTCCTGAGTATGAGGGTTAGTAATTAATCGCCAGTTCTTTACCATCACGTTGGCTACGCATGATGAGGATAAGAGGATTATTACCATGCATTGTTTGATTGGAGTTACTGTTTGTAGAAGTTGTAGTGATCTTTGCCAAGGCTAATATCTTGCTATGCGGTACGATTCAGCCTTCAGATCTGTCATTCTAATGGAGTTACTGTTTATATTTTGAACATCGTGTGTTGACTACCGGATACCATTTGACCACTGCCAAAAGGAAAAGGAAGCCAAGTCTCAATCAGGTCTCAACGTGCTATGTCCATTTTGTGACTGATCACCGCAATTGAACTCTATCATTCATTTCTCGATAGTAGCTAGATATCTATAAGAAAAAGGTATAGCATAGTTGCACATATCTTGTAGAATATCAGATTTTTTTTTGTTCGAAAAAAAATATCAGATTTTACAATTGTAACAAAGCACATATATACCTTGTACATTCCAGTTGACATCAATACGTACTCTCACCGATCAGGAAAAAAAAACTATGCATACTAGAATTTCCAGATGTTTTCAGTAACCATCTGAGTCGTTCTATCTAAACATCTGCTTATTTGTACTGGAAGATCTTTTTTCCACGGATCACAAGGGAACAACCCACCATTTCCAAAAACAAAACAGTGGATGTACAGGTTCATCAGTGTCTTCTAAATGTTTTTGACACACAAGAAATTATTTTACTGGTACCTACACGTATATATACTGCCATTTTCGTTAAGCACACGCGATTTTATCATGGGTGCTAAACTTTATGGCTATGTAGTAGTGGACATAAAAAAATATATTTCACTGTCCACAAAAATAGTCTGATTTCTATCAAGTAAGAGCAAATCCGGCGGCCTAAATAAATGTCTACTAGTATTTTCTAGTCGAAATGTTGCCTACTCCCGGACCCAGGCCCAAATAAAACCACGTTGGGCCTTTGAGGCCCAAGGAGGCACCACCTGGCCTTCTTGATGCTCGAGGGACTTGTGCACCCACCCGCCGCCGTGCGCTGCTCCGAGCACTACAAGTCTACGACGTCAGCCCGCCGACGCCACCGTGGTCTCCCCGACGGCCGCCGCAGCAGGTACTTGGTCGGACGAAACATCGATTCGTTTCAGTTTAGGAAGGGAATTACGATCTCAGTTTCGTCTCCCCGACGGCGTGTTTTGTAGACCGGCCGCCGTTTGATTCCAATCTCAGAATCAGGGATTCATTTTCTCTTCCTCTCGAGTGGCTAGGGTTCCATCCATGTCCACGACATTGAGAGGAGAGAAATCGAACGATCGATCTTTGGGGCCGTAGCCCGTCGCTGGCAAAAACCAAAGGAATTTATCGCGGAACGCTTACATTCTTTCCATGTACTCCCTCCATATTGGTAATTAATGACATTTTGGACAAGCTTTTGATCAAACACTGAAAATATAAATCATGAATAACTTTTAAATCATTGAGTCTGAAATGTGAAAACCATATGAATAGATTTGTCTTAAAAATACTTTTATAAGAATATACATATATTATTTTTTTAATAAATATTTTTGTAAAAATAAAAAGTCAAAGTTACGTTTTAGAGACCGTGTCGTTATCCTACGTCATTCTTTAGCAATATGGAGTATATATACTCGTTTTCACAATTTCTGTTGCTTTAATTTTAGTTGCCAGCAGGATGCTTCCATTCAATGTATACCACATTTCACAATTTCTCTGTTGCTATTAGTTACCAAAAGGATTTTTCACACATTGATATATGTACTTCTCTATATATTCCTTGCCAGCTAGATCATTCATGAGAATGGAGGTGCAGGGACCGAACTGCGGCCTGCGCGGATGCGGTCGGCCAGCAGCGACTAGTTGGAGTTGCCCCTAGATGCCTCCGCCGTGTGGTCTTCGATCGTTGCACCATCAAGGCCATGATATAGGATCTGGCGGTTTTGTGTTCCAGTTGTTGCTCGAAGCAGCAAAGGAGCCTGATCCGTGGTGATCCTTGGACATGAGCAGATGGACGAAGATGTCCTATACTGCTATGCGTGACAGCATAGGTAGCTCGGGACCACTCCAAGGGCCAGCTGGAGGTGTTCTTGGGGAAGCCCTTTTGTCATTGATGAGCTTCTCAAGTACGTAGGGGACAGGTACATACTCCACTCTAATTTCAGTATTAGATTTAATCAGTGCTCAGTCTAGGTTGATTTTTATGTTTTCATTTTTCGTTTGGGTTAAGATGCGGCCTCAACAAACATGATGAAATGTTGGAGTATTTTCATTAGTACCTCCTATTATTAGCTCAAATTTTCTTCCTACAAGCATAGTGTGTCTCATTGTAAGATGAACAAGACATAACGTATGTAGACCCCTGTGGAAGAAAAGAAAATAGACACTACGGGAAACCCCCTGTTTGCCGAGTGCCCCAGGCACTCGGCAAAGACCCAAATACCCTCGGCAAAGTCTTTGCCGAGTGTAACACTCGGCAAAGGGGACTCGGCATACCTAGTGTCAGCAAAGGCCGCCTTTATCGAGTGTTTTCTATCGAGCACTCGGCAAAGGCTTTGCCGAGTGCAAATACCGGCACTCGACAAAATAAAGCACTAACAGACGGCCGCAGACGGCGCGGCGACGTTCGTGGCCGTCTGTTAGTGCTAAAGGAGCCTTTGCCGAGTGTTGCACTCGGCAAAGGCTGGTGTCTTTGCCGAGTGCTGGGCCCTGACACTCGGCAAAGGCCTGTCCAGGGGCCTGCCCCCTGTCAGCTTATTGGTAATGTTTGAATGTTCCATGTTAGTCTTTGCTAATTAATTATTGCTCCCATATCCATCCATCACTTTCAGTTGTCCATATCAGCTCTGAGGTCATCTTGCAGAAATATTGCCTCTCCTTCATAGGGATGGCAATCCTACCCGCGGGTATTGGTACCCGCGGGTTTTGTACCCGATGGGTGAGGGTATGGGTATAATCTTTTACCCGCGGGTAAGGGTACGGGCAAGAAATTTTACCCGCGGACATGTCGCGGGCAAGAAGACTCGCCCGCGGATACCCGTCGGGCGACCCGCAAACCCTCCACAACGGTATATGTGTGTGAAAAATACTTACTTCTATGTTTGTATGTGAATAATATTTTTTATTATTGTTGTAATCTATGTGACTATGATTGTTTGAACAATATTTATTGTATAATGTGCTTGTGTAAAAGAATAGTAAGCAAAATCTAATCTTATATGTTGAACACTTGTGCTATTTAATATATAACTTAACACGCCCGATGGGTACCCGATACCCGCCCGGTACCCGATGGGCACGGGCATGGGTCAAGAAATTTTACCCGCGGGCATATTATCGGGCGGGTAAAACTAACCATGTCGGGCATGCTATCGGGCGGGTAAATGGCTGACCCGCACCTCGCCCGACCCGTTGCCATCCATACTCCTTCAGCTTCCTTGTAGTCATCTTGCTCCCACATCAATAAATGTTTGAAGCTTTCATGGTGGTCTCCCTGAAGTATCCATTTATCTTTTCTAGCTTAGCTCTCCTTTTTTCCAATTATTTCCGCGACATCCTAGCATATTCTTCAGTTTTAACCTCAAAATACCCTTAGTCCTAGCATCCGGTTCAGGATCAACGAACTTAAACATCCCATATTTCTTTCCTACATCCCGCACACATCAATTACAATTTGTTGTTTACATCACTAATATATATGAATTGGCAAAACCAAGATCTCTGAGAGATTAGTAGTCTTTTACCTCTAATGAGGATGCAAACTGGTGGCTAGGCTTGCAAACATCCAACCATATTGTCACACCTTAGGACTGGCAATCCACCTGGGGTACCCGAGTGGTTGATTTGTAGGAGAGGGATCGTTGAACGAGTAGTTTGATGGTACACAGGAGACATGATTTAGACAGGTTCCTGTGTCGGTGGTGTTGTTTGTATTGCTATATTCGGATGATCTCTAATGATTCCCAATGCTGGATGCCCCTATCTAGGGACCCCTGCCCTCCTTTATATATCCAGGAGGTAAGGTTACAATCTGAGTATTTTCCATATGGGACTCGATCTTCTTTTGGCCATCCGACCGCCGCCCTCAGTGATGGGCCCTAGGGTATCCATATCCCACAAGCCCCCGAGAAACGTTCCACACGCGTGTCGAACTGTTGATGAAGAATCGAGGCCAATTCGATCGGCTGAAGGTGCTTCAACACATGGTCGGCACAGGGTGAGCGGTGTTCCAAAGAGAAAGAAAACCCAACACGACACCGAGTTCTCCGAGATAGTCGGACCGTTCTCATGAGGACCGAGTACAGGGCGACGATCAGGAGCACTGTATGTACGGTAGCCCCCGAGCATTGGGTTGGTTAGTTTAAGCGGGCCAAGACTTCAAAAAAAGAAGTCGGATAACATGTTGTCGTAAAAGGCAGGTGGAAACATGCTACAACCAAGATCCAACGTCCAGCCCCCGAGCATGTGAGGTGTCTGGTCCCTTTGGACGCGCCCAGCCTCCGAATGTGCGAGGTCGGCCGCGCGACAAAACGAACGCCGAGTCGCCGCGCGTGCGAGGTCGGCCGTACGACAGAAGGAATGTCGAGTCGCCACGCGTGCCAACCCCTGTGGCGAAGAGGCGGCGCTCGGGGCGACGCCAGTGGCCAATGAGAAGGCTGACTCCTCAGCCGGTGCTATTGAGGGGAACCTGCCTCCCAACGACTCGAGGGAGGGGACGCCCGTGACGCTAGCTCCTCGGCCAATTGTGCTGCTGCAGGCTCAGCCACCGAACCCACTCGGCTTGCTTTTTAAGCGTCTGAGCATGAGCAACAGGTTACAGTGGCGTGCTACTCGGTTAAGTTGTTCTTGTTCGGCGTGCGATGGAAGGAACGCCGAGTCGCCGCGCGCCAGCCCCCGAGCATGTGAGGTCGGCCGTGCGATGGAAGGAACACCGAGTCGCAACGTGCGCCAGTCCCCGAGTGTGCGAGGTCGGCCGAGCGACGTGAGGTAACTCCACCTACTTGTGTCCGGGCAAGGTGAGGCACATACCACAAAAGCAAAGGCAGATGAAACAGCAAATGCAAAGGGGACTCGGCATACCTAGTGTCAGCAAAGGCCGCCTTTATCGAGTGTTTTCTATCGAGCACTCGGCAAAGGCTTTGCCGAGTGCAAATACCGGCACTCGACAAAATAAAGCACTAACAGACGGCCGCAGACGGCGCGGCGACGTTCGTGGCCGTCTGTTAGTGCTAAAGGAGCCTTTGCCGAGTGTTGCACTCGGCAAAGGCTGGTGTCTTTGCCGAGTGCTGGGCCCTGACACTCGGCAAAGGCCTGTCCAGGGGCCTGCCCCCTGTCAGCTTATTGGTAATGTTTGAATGTTCCATGTTAGTCTTTGCTAATTAATTATTGCTCCCATATCCATCCATCACTTTCAGTTGTCCATATCAGCTCTGAGGTCATCTTGCAGAAATATTGCCTCTCCTTCATAGGGATGGCAATCCTACCCGCGGGTATTGGTACCCGCGGGTTTTGTACCCGATGGGTGAGGGTATGGGTATAATCTTTTACCCGCGGGTAAGGGTACGGGCAAGAAATTTTACCCGCGGGCATGTCGCGGGCAAGAAGACTCGCCCGCGGATACCCGTCGGGCGACCCGCAAACCCCCCACAACGATATATGTGTGTGAAAAATAGTTACTTCTATGTTTGTGTGTGAACAATATTTTTTATTGTTGTTGTAATCTATGTGACTATGATTGTTTGAACAATATTTATTGTATAATGTGCTTGTGTAAAAGAA
>OAMR01000013.1:2217956-2230428 GCA_900205405.1 Echinochloa crus-galli | reverse complement strand
AGCCAAGAGTCGTGGGAGGGTGCAAACCCTAACATAAAATGGGCCCCTAGTGGGCTGGACGAGATACAAAGGGCTCAGCCCAAGTCTAGAAGACCGATCATCATTTTGTATACTGCTCTTAACTCTGGTGGAATTTCGTCATGCCGATAGATCCATCTGAATGTAGACTTCAAGAGCTTTCCAACAAGTACTCATACGCCTCAAACAAACATTGGAGCTAGGAGTTATGGCCTTCGTAAGTTGTCCCTGTATCAGCTCTAGGAAGCAACTTAGACTTTCTCAAAGTAGGAAATCTATCCTTTCTCAAATGCAACCAAACTAAATCACCTGGTTCAAAAGTGACATGTTTCTTTCCTTTGCTACCATTAGTTTTATATTTGGCATTCATGCGCTCTATGTTTTCTTTAGTTGTCTCATGCAGTTTTAAGATCATTTCAGCACGTTGTTCAGCATCTAAATTCATCCTCTCCGAAGTTGGAAGAGGCAAAAGATCAATAGGAGCATGAGGAAAAAAACCATACACTATCTGAAAAGGGCATTTCTTAGTAGTAGAGTGTTGTGAACGATTATAAGCAAACTCAACATGAGGTAAACATTCTTCCCACATTTTTATGTTCCTTTTTAACACAGCCCTAAGCATGGTTGCTAGAGTTTTATTCACAACTTCTGTTTGTCCATCAGTTTGGGGATGACAAGTAGTAGAAAATAAAAGCTTAGTCCCCAACTTAGCCCACAAAGTTCTCCAAAAGTGACTAAGAAACTTTGCATCACGATCAGAAACTATGGTGTTTGGCACACCATGCAATCGAACAATCTCACGAAAGAACAAATCAGCAACATGTGTAGCATCATCACTCTTATGACACGGTATGAAATGAGCCATTTTAGAAAATCGATCGACAACAACGAACACACTATCCCTCCCCTTCTTTGTTCGAGGCAATCCTAGAACAAAGTCCATAGAAATATCTTCCCAAGGTGCACTTGGAACAGGAAGAGGCATGTATAAACCGTGAGGATTAAGGCGTGACTTAGCTTTTTGGCATGTCGTGCAGCGAGCAACAAACCTCTCCACGTCTCTCCTCATCCTAGGCCAAAAGAAATGGCCAGCAAGGATGTCGTGAGTCTTCTTCACCCCAAAGTGTCCCATCAGCCCTCCTCCATGTGCTTCCTGCAGCAATAACAAACGCACGGAGCTAGCTGGAATGCATAGCTTATTATCTCTAAAAACAAACCCATCATTGAGGATGAACTTGTTCCATGTTTTGCCCTCCTCGCAGTTCAGCAACACATCTTTAAAATCAGCATCATGTACATATTGATCTTTTATTGTCTCTAACCTAAAAATCTTGAAATCTAATTGTGAGGGCATGGTATAGCGCCTGGACAAAGCATCAACAATGACATTTTCCTTCCCTTTCTTGTGTTTGATGACATAAGGAAATGATTCAATGAATTCAACCCATTTAGCATGTCTACGGTTTAGTTTCGCTTGACTTCGAATATGTTTCAAGGACTCATGATCAGAATGTATAACAAATTCTTTGGGCCATAAATAATGCTGCCATGTTTCCAAAGTTCTAACAAGAGCAAGTAATTCTTTATCATAGGTTGAATAGTTCAAACTAGGCCCACTCAATTTCTAACTAAAATACGCTACAGGTTTGCCCTCTTGCAGCAGCACACCTCCCAAACCAATTCCAATAGCATCACATTCAAGTTCAAAGGTTTTGTTGAAATCTGGAAGTTGAAGCAGTGGTGCATGTGTCAACTTATCTTTCAGCATGTCGAAAGCACTTTGATGCTGTGCAGCCCAAGTGAAGGTCGCACTCTTCTTGGTGAGTTCATGAAGCGGGGCTGCAATGGTGCTGAAGTCCTTCACAAAGCGACGATAAAATCCAGCAAGTCCTAAAAACCTTCGCACTTGGGTGACCGTTGTGGGAACCGGCCAGCTGTGAATGGCTTCAACCTTTGCTTGATCAACTTCAATTCCCTGCGGTGTCACAACATAGCCAAGAAAAGAGACTCGATCTGTGCAAAAGGTGCACTTCTCAAGGTTACCAAACAAACGTGCATCACGTAGAGCATCAAAAACAGCACGCAAATGATCAAGGTGGTCTTCTAGTGTTTTGCTATAGATCAGAATGTCATCAAAATATACTACCACAAATCTGCCAATAAAACTACGCAAAACTTCATTCATCAATCTCATGAAAGTGCTGGGTGCATTAGTGAGCCCAAAAGGCATGACCAGCCATTCATACAAACCGAACTTAGTTTTAAACGCTGTTTTCCATTCATCTCCAAGCTTCATGCGAATCTGGTGGTAACCACTACGCAAATCAATTTTAGAGAACACAATTGAGCCGCTCAATTCATCAAGCATATCATCTAACCTTGGAATAGGATGACGATATCTGATTGTGATGTTGTTTATCGCTCTACAATCCACACACATGCGCCATGACCCATCTTTCTTAGGAACTAACAGCACGGGTACAGCACAAGGACTAAGAGACTCACGCACATAACCTTTGTTGAGCAATTCTTGCACTTGGCGTTGAATCTCTTTGGTCTCTTCCGGGCTGGTCCTTTATTGAGCACGGTTGGGCAAGGAGGCCCCGGGAACAAGGTCAATCTGGTGCTCAATCCCTCGAATTGGTGGCAGCCCCGGTGGCACTTCCTTTGGAAAAATGTCCGCTTATTCCTGCAAAAGGTTAGTGACAATAGGAGGCAAGGAAGAATATATGTCCTCAAGTGAAAACAAAGTTTGTTTGCAAATCAAGGCATAGCAAACAGCAGTGTTAATATCAATCTCATCCAAATCAGATTTAGTAGCAATCAAACATGACCCTTTCAGCTTGATCTCCTTTTTATTATCATGAACAGGTTTGGTATTGTTCTTTTCATGCTTCTCAAGCTCTTTTGCCACAATCTGATTTTCACTTTTACCATGTTCCTGATTCTTCAATTTACTAGCTCTAGTAAGTTCATCTTTCAAAATTGCTTCAAGAGACATTGGATGCAACACAATCTTTTTATCATGGTATAGAAAAGAATATTGATTCGATCTACCATGATGCATAGAATATTTATCAAATTGCCATGGCCTTCCTAGCAGAATACTACATGCTTGCATTGGCACAACATCACATTCAACAACATCTTTATAGGAACCGATGGCCAAATTGATTCGCACACGTTGGGTTACCTTTGCCTTACCACTGTTATTCAGCCATTGAATGCAATATGGGTGCGGGTGAGGTTTGGTGGTAAGCGCAAGCTTCTCCACCATGTCGCTGCTAGCCAAGTTGTTGCAACTCCCTCCATTGATGATCACACGACATGAATGCTCTTTGATGACACACTTTGTTTGGAACAGTGTGTGCCGCTGATTTTGCTCAGCCTTCTCCATTTGCACACTCAGCACGCGCTGCACAATGACGCTCTCATAGCGGTCGGCTTCAGCTGCATTAATATGCTCTTCTGGACAACCCTCACTTCCTGCATGGTCAGCCGCAAGCAATGCAAATGTATCTTCATCAAATTCACTAGCAGATGAGTACTCACCATCATTTTTGACCACCAAAACACGCTTGCTTGGGCAGTCACGCATGACATGTCCAAATCCCTTGCAGCGGTGGCATTGGACGTCTCTTGTTCTGCCCGTGGATGCCACCGATGAAGCGGTTGCAGCAGGTTTTTGCACGGTCTTTGCTGCTGAATTGGCGGGGCTGTCACGAGGCTTGTCGCTGGAGGATGGGGCTGCTGTCCTAGTGGATGATGAATGTGGTGCAGCAGCACGTCCAGTTGATGGAGTGCTCGAGCGGGGCTGCGTGGAAAAGTTCCTTCCTGCAGAAATGTTAGCCTTGATGCTAGCACGTCATCCCTGCACTTCCCTTTCAGCTTTACAAGCAAGATGGAACAAACGGGTTATGTTAGTGTAATCTTTATAATTATTAGCAAGGATGTCCTGAATTTCCCGGTGTGTCCCTCCCAAAAATCGAGCCATAGAAGGTTCCTCATCCTCCTCTAAATTGCAGCGTAGCATACCCATTTGCAGCTCTTGATAATATTCTTCTACACTTTTAGTACCCTGTTTTAATTGTTGCAGCTGGTGTAACAGATCACGTGCATAGTAAGATGGAACAAATCTAGCCCTCATGACCCGTTTCAAAGCATCCCAAGTTTGTGGCATGTTATTAGGATTTTTCTTGCCATGTTCTATCCACCAAACGGAAGCAAAATCAGTAAACTCACTAGTTGCAGCCCTAACACATGCATTTTCAGGAAAATCATGACAAGTAAACTTTTGCTCAACAGCCATTTCCCAAGTAATATAAGCATCAGGATCATATTTACCATCAAAGGAGGGTATCTTAAATTTTATCTTACTGAAAGCACTGTCACCTCAAGTGGACGCCGTCCACCCATACCCCGTCGGTTAAAGCGTCGACGTCGGTGTGCTTGATCCTCAACTTCAGTGTCAGCAGAATAATCAGCTCCCGAATTTTCAGCGTTGCGCTCTTCGTCTTGGTTGCCACCTCTTCTACGCTGATCTTCATTCCTAGCATGGAGGTCATCAAAGCGCCTCAAAAGAGTAGCAAGGCTCTTGTCCATACGGCCGATGGAATTCTCCAACCCTGCAAGTTTGGTGTTGGTGGAAATCTGTCCACCCTCTAGTGCGCCAATCCTCTCATTCAGCACCTGCAAGTCATTGTCAATCCCTTCGGTGTACTCCCTCACTTGGTTTTTAAAATGTTGTGTGATGCCCAACACAAACAGTTACACAAGCACACATCATCGTCCTCATTCCCAAAACATGCAATGGAAAAGATGCAAGAGCAAACAAGAAACAAGTAAAGTAGAAGATTCCCTACGACTACTAGATGTAATTTTTGTGTAGTAGTGTCTCACTCACAACCTGTCGTAGAAGCTCTTACCAGTTCTTACCTTGCTCGCAAGAGGTCTTGGCAGCCCACAAGAACAACACAAACAGTTACACAAGCACAACCCTGTGATGCAGTAGGTAATTTGTGGAGCTATAGGTGGCTGCAAGGAAAACAAATCAAGGTATAGCTAGAACCACATTAGTCAAAGCAAGTTGAATAAGCATTCATTGATGGTCCTATGCTGGTCCTAGGGCACAAACAAATTAGAGACGTGAGCCTGAACACAAGCGTTGTCACTCACCAAAGCAGTAAAAGAGTATGACGGAAACAACAACTTTACTCCCTCTTTCTTTTTTTTTCTTTCTTTCTTTCTTCTCTTTCTTTTTCTTTTTTGTTTCTTTTTTTCAGATGTCTAAACTTTGCTCAGTCTTGCAACAACCAAAACAAAGGAGTTGCTGCACACAGCAACTTTGAACTTAGATTGATATTTCAAGATTCAGATAGCAGATCGCAAATCTCCAAAGCGATTGCGGAGAGCTCAGATGGAATTTCTGACCAAGGTTAGATCTGCGTGGTGACTAAAAACGTGACCAGACAGAACTCAACTCTAGATGTAACCGCTAAGAACCAGCAACTAGTCCAAATCAATGTAATTGCAAACTCAACAAGCAAAGAACAAAGTGGAACAGCAAAGGCTCAAAGTGGTTGCTGGGATTCTCAGATCTGATTTATTTTTATGGATTTTGGACAGTAGGTAAAGTAAGAACGGTAAATACTCTCACCGATAAACCTTGCTCTGATTACCACATGATGGAACCCGCTAGGGTTTGTTCCTGATCTTTCGATGAGAGTGGGGGATAACTCGATTTGAAGAGGATCGACGTTGTGCTGCCCGACTACAACACCACGAGGGAAAGGCTGCGCCTTAGCGACAGTTACACCGCCTCTGATTGTGCTGTTCTTGCTGTGCCAAGAACAACCTTGAACCTGCAAGCAAATCGAAGAACAAGTAAGAACAAGTAGACAAGCAAACATTTGCTTTCAGGAAAATCATGACAAGTAAACTTTCAAGCAAGACCTTGCCCAAAGGATGAATCTGATACACACGAGTTTGGGGTTCTGAATCAAGCAAACGGGTGGTCTAGTCGACACATGCATTCACCAGGAAGTAGATGAAGGCTAAACTTATATCTAAACAAAACCCAACCTGCTCTTGGTGGCTGGAGCATGTATTTATACATGGGAGACAGCCAAGAGTCGTGGGAGGGTGCAAACCCTAACATAAAATGGGCCCCTAGTGGGCTGGACGAGATACAAAGGGCTCAGCAGAAGTCTGGAAGACCGATCGTCATTTTGTAAACTGCTCTAAACTCCGGTGGAATTTCGTCATGCCGATAGATCCATCTGAATGTAGACTTCAAGAGCTTTCCAACAAGTACTCATACGCCTCAAACAAACATCGGAGCTAGGAGTTATGGCCTTTGTAAGTTGTCCCTGTCTGGTGGTCCGAACTGGAGGTCCGAACTGGACGGTCCGATCTGGACGCGCCTGGAGGGTCCGAACTGACTGGTCCGATCTGGACGCCCGAGGGCTTGAAATGGTTGTTCAGACATACTTTATTGTTTTGGTTGTTGTCCCTCCAATCTTGTTCATGTCCCACGTTCCTAAGCATAAGAAAATCATCACACTTGTTTAGTAGTACCCCATTCAGATAAGAACTTGTTTGGACAGCAAGAAACGACTTTACCTGATAATTGAGTTGTCGTGCTCGGGCTCGATTCAATGGTCCTTGTTGAGCACTAGGTGTGGTTGTATCAACGGTAGCGATGTCCTCATCACCTTTTTTGGGTGAAAAAAGTTTTAGATTTTGAGAGGGAAATCACCTTACAACGTCGACAAAATGGGTCTCCCCCCTCCCTTTTGTCAACTTTTCATGACAGGTGGGTCCTATGTGAGGTGGGTGTGGCTCTAATTTTGGTGAGAAGTGTTTTCAAAAGTTATTCTCTTTATAGTATAGATTCTATCTTCCTCTTATTACTGTTTTTATTGCATTTTCAATCTTCTAATAGTGAGAAACTTACCCACAAAGCGGCATCAGAAAAAGCATATAATTTGCAATCTGTTGTGTGGACGACTGAACTCACACACTGATGGATATATAAAGCAACTCAGAACGATTAATTTGCTCATTGGTAAGATCATCTCCATTTTAGATTTCATCCGATCGAAACTTCCACTCAGACACAGACTGCTTCTCGTTCATGTGAGTATGTGACACTGCTTGAAAACCATCAGATAGTCGCACAACCTATCATGGTACTTGACAATCTTCGGCATCGGCATCGTCTGTGTACCGTACGCCCTCCTCCATCTATTCGATGCAAGATTCAAAATACTTCCTGTCTTCGTCTTCTTACATGCGATTTTCTCCATCTGCTTCTTCCCGGTGGCGTCCTGGTCGGCGCTTGGGGCTCGTCCCGTCAGCGGGCCAGGTCGTGACGGGCCAAAAGGCGTAAAGGCCTAACCAAACCTCATGTTTTGGCCCATGGAGGCCCAAAGAGGCCGAATCCCTCACCCCTCAAGAACCCACATAGAAATAGACCAAACACAGAAACCCCGCGCCGTGGGGGGGTCGGCAGTCGGAACCCTCGCCCGACGAGAATCGCCGCCGCCGCCGCCGCCGCCACCGCCGCCGAAGGTAACAACGCGAACCAAAGCTTCATTTCGTTGTACTCGAGTAGATTGCTGTAGAAGCAAGACGAGTTTGATCGCCACCAAGGTCGTAGCTTTCAGTTACTCTCATCGACCAATCCCTTCATACGATTTATGTTTGCCTGTCAATCACCAGTACCACCACGATTTTTAGCAGATCGGTATGGTTCTCCGTTTCCTTGAAGACCAGCCTGGTCTGATGCTGTCCAAGAAACCAAGAATGGAGGCGGAGACTGAAACCTACCCTAAGCTGCCCGAGAGCAGGGACTGGTCGGAGCTGCCCGTGGATATCCTCCCTTTGATCTTCGCAAACCTCGGTGCTGTCGATGTCCTCATGGGCTCAGGGCTCGTGTGCCACTCGTGGCTCGATGCAGCCAAGGTGCCTGATCTGTGGCGATCCGTGGACATGGCGAACCACAGGGTTCTTGACAAGATGGGGGAAGATGTCCTGTGTGCAATGGCAAAGGCGGCGGTCGACCGCTCCAAGGGCCAGCTGGAGGTGTTCTTGGGGAAGTACTTTGTCACTGATGAGCTTCTCAAGTATATAGGGGACAGGTACACTTCAAATTCAGTATTAGATAGATTTAAATTTTAACCTATGTTCAGTCTAGATATATTTTTAGGCTCCTTTTCTCTTTTTTCCTTTTTTTCTTTAGGCATGGTAGAATGCCACTTAGTTTTGGTACCACTGGACTGGTATAGTTCTATGAAACAAACATTGATCATATATTCTTAGCACGAGATGTTAGTTGCTGGAAAATATTCTTGATCGGCTTATGTTATACACTCAAATTTTGTTGCTCGATGTTTATTTTTTCAGATTATGAGTTGAACCTATAGCATAGATCAATGAGTAAGGATAATAAGGTCAAGTCCCTTTAGGCCTTTACTCCATGACAATTTACTGATCAATGTAGTTGCAACGCTCTGCTGGCTGTTTTTCAGGTAGATGAAGCAAGCTGCAAGAAACAAAACTGTCATTTACTATTTACCTATTCATTAATGAATTCCACGAAATTAGATTGTTTGAACCCACACTTTCGTAGGATGTTTGGCAAATAGTACAAAATTACATAACCCTTCTTAGCTATTTTCTGTAAGTAATCTTCAGCAGCTCATTGCATCCAATGTACAACAAATTTGCTTGCTGCTAACATTGATACCTTAGTACCGATATTGTTCTTTGAAACAAATGTAGTCATACTTGTGAATAATAATAAGTATTTTAAATACTTCGATTTTTTTATTTTCTATATAACTCAAATTTATTTGCTATATGCCGTGTCTGTCACATTGTAAGTTTGCCGATAGCAATAGGACATTAGAGATCATTGCCATGAGAAAGAAAGCAGAAGCCACATCTCTTTAGGACTTAACCCTATGGCAATTTAGTGATCTACTGTAGTTACAATGGCAACCATTCTTGATAAACTGCAACAAAAAACTACTTGTTATTATGCACTCATTCTTAATTATCGCTGCGAATGATACAGCACATCCAATCTGATGGAAAATCATTTTTTCTCAATCAGCAACTTTTTTTATGTAAATCCATTGTATAGACGTTTGTATTATTGCATATCCTGGTGCCCTTCTAATGTACAAGTTTGCAGGTCAGCAACTCTGAAGAGCCTGAGCCTCATATCATGCCATGATATCTCTAACAAAGGATTCACTGATTTGATTACAAAGTCCCCTCTGTTAGAGGATCTGTCACTTGAGCTCTGTCCAAGGGTTGGCGGTCGTACTGTCTATGAGGCTACAGCCAAAGCATGCTCTCAGCTGAAGCATTTCAGCCTGCACAGGGAGCTCTTTAGATTCAATCTCAACTGCCCTGATCGTTATAAAGAAGAACGCGGGTTAAGGGAGATGCACGAACTCCGAAGTCTCAGCCTCACTGGCAGTAAGGTCAACAACATACAGCTGGAAGCCATCCTTGATGGATGCCCTCACCTGGAGACTCTGTTCCTTCGCGACTGCCACAGTGTTGTTCCTGACATTGCCCTGCGGGCCAAATGTGCCAGGATAAAGACAGTCAATATTTTTCGGTATAAGACGGTATCTGACGACAATGGCCGCCAGAGAATGATTCTACAACGGTGTGAATGGCAAGAAATCCCTTGACACCAGCCTTAGAGCGTGGGGCCCGCTAATGGCTGGCTTCCTACAAGGAAATTGGAGATGGGAGGAGGCTGCCGAAGAAATTTGGACTACTAGTCTAGCGTCGAATGCTTGCAGTGTGACTGAAATTTGTTTACTTCTCTGTTGTTTGTAAACTGTATCTGGATAAATCTTCCAGCATAGAGTCTATGTAGGTGCTATATACATTTATCTAGAACGAATGAGCCTGTGAAAATCTGTGCATCGGCAACATGTAACTTGTTAATGGGCTGAATTCATTACTATTGTATTCCAGGGATTACAAGAGATACAACTGCCGAATCAGAAGGCAAAATAGTGAACTTTATATATGTATAAAACCAAATACTGGATTACTAACCCGTGCAATGGATAGTGCCACTGATGATTTAATTATTAAATATTATTTTTATTTTAGATGAATCCATATAACCAACTAATGTACTAATCAAAATTCAGTTTCATAAATGGATCCTAATTAATCCTTTCTGGGTCACGCTCTTCTGTGCGATGGAGTTGGGCAGATATTTGAGCAAGTTTCTTTTTCTTTGATTCTTTTATGAATTTACTAGGTAGAGAGATAGATATATAGTGCCTGACCCAAGGTATTTTTTTCATAGCCCAATGCACAACTTTTTATTATTAAGTAAGGATTTATATATAGTTTCTTAGACAACATATATATACGACACAAACAAATGGATGACCGGTTACTGTTGCCCATCCAGCAACAACGACACCAACCCCATGAGCTATGATCCTGTCTATCTTGGCAATGATACAATCTGCAAGGGCACATGGAAGTGTTCCCAGCCCTCGGATAACTATCTTGTTCCACTCATGGTGGATGGCATATATAAAGCCACTTTTTAAACTGAAATAGGGCAACTAATAATTGAAAAAAAAGAGGTTAGGATTTTTTTTCCTTTTGTGTTTCTTATCGCAGGGTTTTTCTCATAGTCTGTGATAATAAACATTGACCGGACTACTGGTATACCCATGGACATCCTCAAAGTCTTGATCTGTGAAGAGTGTCTGTCCATAATTATGTTTATGTATTTTTATAAAATTAGGGAATAACCTCAAGACCTGAACTGGATCAATCAATCCTCACAATGAAACCAACAACAAGAACAATTTCCATTTCCAAATATCATACCAAATGAGAATGGCACCGAGACAAGATACTGCTTGTCAACAAGGTTTTGTGACTCTTAAAGTTTATAATCAAAACATGTAATTTGGCTATTTCAAATCATAATAAAGAATATAAACAAATTGTAATTTGTCGTTTTGGTAGGTCTCCGGATCCCTTTGATCTTTGATGGTTCTATTTTTTGTTCTCTTTTGTCCATGTGTGCTGAAGCGATTGTATTCACTTTTGTGTATGACGTGCAAACATTTGCAATTTTTTTAAACAACGGAATGTTGTACGTGGATGAAGGCTGAAAGCCCAGTTATTAGAACCTGACCGGAGAAACACCAAATACCCATGCCTCTACCGGTCAATTATGTAAATCAACTGTTAGTAGGTGCCTCGGCGTTATGCTGGTCAATGTGGCTCAGTAGGAATGATATGGTCTTTGATAAAACTCCTATGAAAACTTACTTGCAGGTACTGTTTAGGGGAACTTACTGGCTCCGCTTCTGGGCGCAGTTACAGCGGTGTGATCAAGATAAGCAGGCAATAATTGGCGCATGTCAAGCACCGGAGGTTCTGACGATGCGCTTTTTCGCTCACCACGGCTGGAGGTTCAGTAATAGGATTGCTGGCTAATTCCTCAAACTTGTGGTGGATGGTTTATTTATTTTGGTGTGTGAGAGTAGACGGATGTGCTGCTGAATTGTAAACTTTGGCTGTAGCCATTTTGGTCAAGGCTAGAATTATTTCTATTATTAAAAAAAAAGACATTCTTTCGAAAAATAAAATCACATGAAAGGCTGCACAGAAAAACCAGCAACGAGGTGCTTGCGCAGGTACAGGTGTGGCGCAGTGGCTCAAATGCTGAAAAATGGCATGACGTGGGTTTGAACTCACGCCCTTAGGGATAGCAGACTCCGTATCACTGAGCTGTGGAGCTGGCGGTTTTGCTGATTTTGATACTAAAATCAATTTATTTGAACGGTAATTAATAAACCGGTGGTCCAACTAGTTGAACAAACACATGTAAAGTGAGAGCTGCACCGGTTCGATGTCCGGTACCGGTGGTCCAACTATTGAACAATCATACTGTGAAGTGAGAGTTGTGCCGGTTCGATCTCCTGTCACACCCTGAAATTCATCACCATTAAATTTTAACAACCTTCTGAAATTTTTAGGATTTATTAAGGTCTAAATAAAATTTTCAGAGATTTAATTGGAGTTCATGTGAATTAATTCAATTTAAACATCATATTAAAATAATTATAGTCAAAATAAGTTTATGTTGCATTCATGCTGTTGCATTGTTTTTGGTTGCTAGTAAATCAAGTTGGAATTTAAATTTTGTTTAAATTCAAATTTGATTTGCTTTTGTTTGAGTTTTAGAAAAGTTAAAATAGGCAGAGTTCGTTTTTGCCCCTCCAACTCTTGGCCCGGTCCAAGTTTGCCCCCTCTACTTCTTTCTTTTCTCCCCGGCCGATTCCTTTCCTCGGCCCAACTTCCTTGCGGCCCGGTTCCCTTTCGGCCCAGCGCCGGCCCGCTCCACTTCTTCCCCCGTCTCTCTCTCTCGCCGACAGGTGGGACCCAC